>VXBC01002729.1:0-28759 GCA_013399945.1 Ploceus nigricollis | reverse complement strand
TTCTCTTCTCTTCTCTTCTCTTCTCTTCTCTTCTCTTCTCTTCTCTTCTCTTCTCTTCCTCTCCTAACAGATTAACCTCACTGAACAGGGAATACTAATAGCAATCTGAGTACATGCATGTCTAAATATATCACCAAATATTTATTTCATCAACTTAATAGAGATTAGAAATGCTAAAAATAATGATTAAAATTCCTATAATTAATAAAATTACTGGAAAGTAAGATTGGAGATGAGATCAGTTAAAATCAAGATGTAATATTCTTGCACAATATTTAGAAGAAACCCCAAAGGCAATACTTAAACCACTGACCTTTTTACATATTTTCATGGCCTGCTAAATGCAGGAAAACCCCCAAACTGGAGAACATCAGCAGGATGTGAGCCATCCCTAACTGCTGACTAAGGACTGATGTGAACAACACTTACAGAGTAGTCAGCCTATTCAGCACTGATGTTCACAGAAATCCTGTCCCACTTGGATGTCAGGCCTGGTTGAACATCCTACAGATAATTCATTTTCAGGCCTGGGCTCTGAAAAATGTGCAACACGTGCTGAAAGAAGTCACAAAATACTGCTAAGTCACTCTAATCTGCTCCTTCTGAGGTAAAAGGGAGTTCTAGAACATGTATTAGGCAGCCATTCCCAGGCACCAAGCTGTGACAGTGATAAACCCACATGCATTGCTTACAGCTTCGCACTATGATGACAGATTATTGATATTTATGTCACATTTTAAAGCATCAGGGTCTTCACAGCACTTCCAACATGCATACCTCTGTAGTGCCATCCAGTCATTGGCAGATAGAACTAAATGCACTGTGGAAACCAGAGCTGGTTCCACACTTGTGTGCAGAGAAATCAGACTGGTAATTGCTTATTTTTGGGGCCCAACAGCCAATTCACACTAGCAGATCTTTATAGCTTCCATACATACTATTCATGGAGGTGGCTTATTTTTAATTTCTGCAGAGCTGAGACAAGTGTAGCCTGTGTTCAGATTTTGGAAATGTTTGCCAGGAGCAGAAGTCAGAGCAACTTTTCTGCAGGGTCCTGGGAAGACACGAGTTTGGTTGGCTGGGCTGGGAAGTTAGAAGGTGGCAGTGAATGCTGAAGGGATGTCAGANTGCTGCAGGGCAGAGAGAACATGTTAGAGATGAGCAAGAATAAACAACCTTGAAAACCAGCACAGACCAATTACAACTTCTTCTTTGGCACGGGGCTGAAAGACAGAGACTTTCTGCAATCTCAGAATCACTTAAATATCACAGATCCCGACAGTGAGGGACAGCAGAGGCCACAAAATCAATAGTCAATAATCAGCACAAGCAAAACAGCTGGACCCCATCAGGGCTTGTGGCCTGAGGTGGGGAGTGGGTATGGATGGAGTCATTGAGAGTGAAGGGATGCCGTGGTGGGTACAGAGCCAGACAGGAGAGAGCCTGCAGAGAGGGGGGATGTGGGACAGAAGCACTGAGGAGGTCTGTGGCATACAGGAGGCTTTGGGGCACAATTTGGAAGATAAAAAAGATAGAGGAAAGATGTGGGCTGGAGTAGATTTGGGACAAGAACTCAGGAAACAAGAGTTCTGTACTGGGAGGGTGGAGGAGCTGCAGGGCTTGGAGACAAACTCCAAGTGTGAGAGGCCCGGGCTCTGTGAAGCACTGTGGGGCACGGGGCTGGAGATGTCACAAACCCTCTCCATCTGGGTATCTTTGCCAGGGATTCTGCCTTGGGAGCAGGCACAGTCCTCCCACCCAGTCCCCATGCTGCCTTCCCTGCCTGGTCCATGGGCACTGTGAACTCAAGGTGCAGAATCTGCTTTGGGTTAAATTGTGCTCTTTTGATATTAGGGTTTTGTCTAAATTTAGGGGTTATTCATACACACAGGCCTATCAGCTAAATAGCTAATCCCTAACATCCACATTTCCTTTTCTCTGAATAGCAGAGAACACTGAGTTAATTCACCTTAGCCCTTTGTTGCCTAAAGCTTTCAGGTGCAGTATAAAGTAACAGCATAAACAGAGCTTTGCTTCTACTAGGAATTGCAAACTGAATTTATGAAGTGATGGTGGGAACTGGAAATCTTTCTCTTGTATCAGTGGGAAGATGTGCCTTTTCAGTCCAGAAAGTGTGTATTTTTAATTGAGTGAGACAAAACCAAATATTCAAATAGTAGTACCCTTTTTAGACATAAAGAAAACACAAAGCAGTTCTCTTTGTAACCTCCTGCATATAAAACACCTGCCATGCAACATTGAATGGCAGCTAGAAGACAAGGTGTGCAGGCAAATGGATTCATTTTCTCTTCCCCTACCTGTCACTTCCGACTGTCAAGTCAAAATCTGGCCCCAGATCAGAGCTGAGGTCAGAGAGGGGCTTTGGTTCCTTGCCTGGCACCAAGCTGCTGGAATCCAAGATGAGGAATTCTCTGTCTGGGTGCTGAAGCTGCCTCTCAGCACTCGCAGCTGTGCATTGTTCTGACAGGTTTGGGGTAGGTAGGCACTTCTCCTGCATTTAATCCTTGCCAGGCTTCACAACCTGAGAGTCTGTCTTCCTTTTCCCAAAGGATCTTGAGCCTCTGAGCAAATCTGTAGTGGTTTGGTCTCAGCACCAAACAGAGCTGACAGAAGAGGTAATACTGGCTTTTCCCTGCCAGCCAGCAACTTAGGACATTTGCTTAGGATGGAGAAGACCTGGATTCACTTTTGCTTTTGTTGTGCCACATGAATTTGTAAGTTTGGGCTACCCTTGTCTGTGTGGGGACCCTCAAGTCCTTCCACTCAAGCTGTTCCACTTTGCCTGACATAATTAAATATTAATTGGGCCAGACTGAAGAAGTAAATGACTTTTATAGCCTGGCAACTAGGCCACTCACCTGGGAGAAGAAAATCAGAAGTTCTAGCACTCTTATTTTACAGCTAGAAGCATAAAGCTATATTTGAGCATATGAATGTTGGATTTATTTAAAAAAAAAATTTAGATGTTGCTTATTTAGACTTCACTATACTAAGCCTTTTTGAGGACCAAGCTATCTTATTTGGGTGCCTAACATAAGGACATGCCCTTATATGTAGGGACATAACTTATGGCTCCATTAAAAAAACAAACAAACAAACAAAAAAAAAAGAAATAAACACCAAAAGCCAACAAACAAAACAAAACAAAACAAAAACCAAACCAAACCAAAAACCACAAAAAAAACCACAACGATGACAACAACAAACCCACTCAAACAAACCCAAACAAAAACCCCACACCTTTCAGCTGACTTTGAAGAATCTGAGAACAAATATCAGGTCAGAGTGATGCTGCAGGAATTGATTCTCTTTGGAGTTTTTTAAGAAAATACAGTGCATTTCTGTTAATCGCTGCCTTTATTGCCCAGGTCAAACCAAGAGGGTAGCCATTTCTGGAAGCCTCATTGTGAACACTTACATTTCCAAACAAATCTTTCCTTTCATAAATTTCAAGGAAAAAAATTGTAGTTTCTTATAAGATTCAAGCCTGTATTTCCTGCCATTGTGAATTACTGCCTGATGAATTAGGGTAGGCTATCTAAGGTGTATGCTTGTTTTAAAGCTGTCAGTATCTTTTATCTGCAAAGCATTTATATTCACTGGTTTGCTCTAAAAGCACAATATCAATTATCTCTTCACTGAAAACCACTTTTAACTCACATGAAATATATAAAAACATAGCTCTTCTAGTTATTCTAGATGCTTACAGAAGATGAAAGTGGATAATATTTTTGTTTATGAAATTAGATACTACAATATCTGTCTTGTTAAAATGAAACACTGAGATCCTTGGAAAAGAGGAGATTTTGTTCTTCACCTTCAGAAATTAACTAGTGTCACACACAATTTCTAGGCTTTCTCCAGCATTCTGTAAATGTACTATGCACTTCAGCATTCTAATGGTGAAAATCTGACAGTAAAAACAATACTGAGCTCATGTTATTCTTAGGATTTCAGAAATGTACAGACCAGTATTGAAATGTTATTTTTATGATTTCTCTCTCTAATAAAATGTTCTGTATTTGAATAGAATTAGGGAAGGCCTTTGCAGATGGACACAATTCCATGTTCAGTTTTTTTTCTTTTGCTACGGAGGTTCTTCATTAAAGATTCACAAGACATACCTGAATAATTTACATTGCCTTAATTCACTGGGCACAATAGTTAAGGTAAAAAAGACCACAGTTATTCAGGCAACAGAAGGAATATGTTCAAAAAGGAAAAAAAAACTTTATTAGAGCTGGTGCTTCAAACAGCAGGTTCTCTCTGTGTATATCTACATCTACACAAAATATCTATTTTCATGTTGGCTCATGCTTGTCTATTCTCTGTTGGTGGTTTCCCATTTTAAGATGCTAGATTGATAGTGGAGTTATCTGCTGTTTAATAAACTCTGGACCATTTCCACTCCAATCAGTGGAAAAAGAGCCTTTGCTATTTTCCATGCTTGCCTCACGTTGAAGTGAAGGGTCACAGAGGAATGTACTCTTGACCCTGCAGGAGAGACCTTTGTACATTTTCTCAGCCAGTCCCACAGTGATTCATGACAATGCAGAGTACTTAATACAATATGGTTTTCAGACAGTCATATAATAAAATATATAGCTCATAAACTTTAGCTCTATAAACAGAGGTCACTGCCTTGTGGGAACTCCCATGATTTAAGTCTGTGAAAATACTGCTGTGTATTGGAGATCTGACACAGCCCTTACCAGGACTTTGTACAGAGGACAGTCCCCAGCCACAGAGGTGAAAAGCTTAAACAGAGAGATTATCCATCCAGCTGCATACAAATATGAAGAGAGTGTTCAAATCCCATGAGAAACCTCCTTGCTTCACAGCAAACATGACTGTGTGGAAGAGAATGTACACACATGCATGCTCAGCCAGTGACTTCTGTGCAAATCTGGTCATCAAAATGCTGGCTGCCCCGCAAAAAAGGGGAAAAATAGCAGAGAGCAATGCTGAAATCTGGAACTCTGAGACCTTCAAATTCAACTTCATGATGCCTTTCAGATTTCCACGCTGAAAACAAGACTGGAAACTCTTGAGTATGATAAAGCATTGTGATTTTCCTACAAAATGTATATGGAAATGTTGCAGTCCATGCTTCCAGGTGTAATCATGTCTACAAAGTACATTTGTCCAAGTTAATATTTGATGTTCAATGTGACAACAGTGGCTAGCACACTCTATTTAAAGACAGCAAAATGATTAAGTAAATGCCTTGACAGACAGCAGGACCTGTGCAGATGTACCTTGTAATCTTCACTGAAGCACAGGTTGACATATTCCAAACAAGAGCAATGGTATTTTGCCTAATATATGAATTTCTAAATGAAAGTATATCAAACTTGTTATTTGTGCAAGAGTTTTCTTGTCCACTTCCTGCTGCTGATATATATTAATATAGCCAGATGCAAAACCTACACAGAAACAGGTTTCCCTTTAGCTAAATTCTGATGTTACTGTGAATACATCTACAGAAAATACTACAGCACTGAATGAAGGCTAAATTCTGTTTATATTATGTTCAAGTGTTATCTCTCAGATAAGCAAATCTTATTAAAAATATCCTTTGTTAATTCCATCAGAGTAATCATAGCAGAAAAGAATAACAATTACATTGTAATTTCTCCAAAAAGTAATAACCCAGAACTTTGTTTGACATCTAAATTAGATTGTTGCAAGAAATTGTAAATTAATTAAAGTCAGCCCTTCAGGCTTTCTACTCTGAAAGTCTGAAACCAAAAATTTCTCTTTCATAAGTCACTGGTGCTCTAAAGGCTGGTAAAGCCTCAGTCAATCTCCCATGTTCTTTCAGCTTTCCAAAAAAATATTTCCTTCATTTCCAGAAGATGAACCTCACATTCTCCATCACACTGGATGTGGAACTGAATCAGCTGAAATACCTGTGTTTGGGGTTTTTTTTGGGTGAGCATGTAAATTCAGATCAGCATCTTTGGGAAGGAAGCAATGCACTGAATCCATAGCAGCTCATTCTTTTCCATTGACTCGTGTGAAATATTTCTCTTTAAAGTGGAAGGTCGAGGCCGATGCCTTGACAGCTTTTTGGTGCTCAGGGCTGGATCCCCCCAGAGGGAAAACCCCTCCAGCCTGGAGGCAGCAGCTGCAAACCCTCCAGGACTGGGAGCAAGGGCCTGCCTTGGACCAATAAAGTGGGCAACTCCTGCAGCCTGGTCTTCTGCAGGATAGCACAGCTGGATTCAGGGAAATCTGCTGTGAACAGAGCCTTGGGAGATGCCAGGTCCAGCAGCTGGACAGGGGCTGCCCCTGAATGGGAGCAGGTGAGCATTTTGCCACCTCCCCAGGACTGCACGGCTCCTGCTGAGCCACCACATTCCTGCTGCCACTGCTCGTCTGCTCCCAAATGAGGCATCCTGCTCTTCAAAACTGCTGAGCATCCAGAAATTCTTACTCATCACAGTGGGAGCTGTGGGATAAGTGGTCTGGAAAATGAAGTGATGTGTCTCTTTTCTTGAAATAGCATCTCAGGAGTCAGTTTTGAAATGCTTGTCTGAAATCCTTTTCTTTCTCCTTGAATGTGTCTGAACTGCTCCTCAGTTTAGGACCTTCTGATTCAGTTGATCAGTGTCCTGACAACAATCCTGCCCAGAGCACAGTGTAAGGCTTCCAATGATGCTCAGTCTTCCAGTAAGTCTTCAGGCTCCTCAGGTGATGCCTTGTGAAGGCTGACCTAGAACAGGGGCCACACAGAGTTAAAGAATAAAGCAGGGATTTATTAAAAGGCCTCCATGGATGCACCTTGGGCAGCACAAGAGCCCAGCCAGGGCTGCATCCAAGATGAACCAAAATAGTCACAAAATGGACACAAGGTCACAGGGTCTCTCACTTTTATAACTTCTGCTTCTGCTTCATTTGCATCTTGTAGTTCATTGTCCAGTTACAGCTTTATGTTATAANAAAGTCCCATCCTTCTTGTTTTTCTCTCTTCAGGCCACACCTGAGATTTGGATCATTTGTCCTTGGTCCCCAGCTAGAGAAGGAATTGTTTTGTCTCCCTACTCTGTGCAGAGAGCTCACCATTCCATAATATGAAGCTCAGACCCACACACTAAAGCAGCACAGAATGTGAAAACTATTAAAGCTAAAACCTGAGGCATCACAGGCAGGAAGTCAAGGCATGCAGTGAAATAAAGGCTCTGTTAGAATACATTTGGGGTTTTATTCACAAATCTCCAGTGGGAACACTTCCTTGTCATTCCATTTGCCTTCCCAGCAGTCTGCTGGAGGACCTCCTAAATGCACTTACAGCAGTGGCCACAGACCTCAGTGGGCTGGCTCATGTTCCCAGGGTCTTCCCAGTCCTGACTGAAAGACTGGGATCTTGAAAACAGGCACCAACTCATGACTCTGGACAACCCTCCTCAGTGTGCTAGTCTGTGATGTGCTTGGAGTTTTCTTCAAATTCAAATTCAAATCTCTTTCTGTGGTAAAATTTAAGGTTAGTTAAACAGGAGAATTAACTTCTTTCCAGTGACATTGTGCCTGTGAACTTTAATGCAGTGGGAATTCGGAGCTCCTGTGAGCTGTAGGCTCCTGTGCTTTCTGCAGCAAGTTATGATGGCTGTTGCTGTAATTTCTTGTTTCTGCAGATGCAGAGTTGATCTTCCTTCCGTTCACCCACTAACCCAAGCAAAGTCTCATCCATCCATCCACTAGCAGCAGAGAATACCATTTCTCCCACTTCCTGGCTTTTCTGGCACCTGCAGACAAATGACTGTCCTGCTAATAGTCCCTCTGTTCCAGAGATTAGTGCTTTAAGCATGTGAAAACAGTATTTCTCAATTTATTCTGACAGAGTTTTATTTGTCAAGTTTACAGAAAGCTTAACCAAGTCATGCTGTGACACCCCTTCCAAAATCATCTTTAACCAGTTCCAGCAAAGAAGCTGGGATTTGCTCACCACCCAGACTGTTCTGTCTCCCTGTGTATTCTTGCTGGTATTTTAACCTTCCACCCCCCTAACACCAATCACACTGTAGACTAAAAAAATATTTTCTTAAACCTCTTTCTTCTGTGATACAGGCATGTTATTGTAGTAGAAAAAAGATTAACTACTACTATATCTGACTGCTGCACAATTATATAGCACCAGAGGTGGCTGAGGCAGGGAAATATTAGAAAGTTCTCCTTCATAACTGTTTAAACCTAAATTTTTCATGCTTAAGGGAGAGAAACAAATGGGCCTTAACCAAATACAAATTCTGGAGTGTGGATGGAAGTTTTTACTGTAAGCATGGTGAGCTTTGGGGCAGCTCCCAGCAGGACTGATGAGGGTGGAGGAGATCACTTGGTGAAGCTCCTTGGATGGTGTGGTTGTGTGCAGGAGCGGGGTGGACATGGTGATAAGCTTGGTGATAATGGCAGTTCCTTCTCTGTCACGGGGCAGGGGCTATGACAACAGCCTCTAAAGCCACCTTGCATGACTGGCTGTGGTGCTCAGTGCTGTGGAAGGTTCTGGGGGAGGTGGGGAGACGAAAGGACCCCTGTGGATTCCTGCGTGTGCGTCTGGGCTTGTCTGGGAACACAACAGGTATGGAAGCAAAACCAAACCCTCTGGAAATCAGTTCTATCCTTTAAATTTCTGTAAACACCCAGGAGCTCTGTTCAAGCCTATGAGAAAGCAAGAAACAGCCTCAGGGGAAGGGCAGCAGGAGAGAAGCACTGAGGAGTACAGCGGTGAGCACAGCAAGCCCTGCTCCATCCTCGGCTCCCTGGAGCACACGCCGCCGATCCCCTGCCGTGCTGAGGGATGAGCAGTGACAGCCTGAGCAATGAGATGTCTTCCTGCAGCAGCAGAAAAATCAGGCCCTGTGCATAAAGACTAATGCTGACACCCTCCCCAAAACAGGGCAAAGCAGCAAGGGGCTTGCTACAGGGAATAATGCTGTGTGGAGACTAATGGAGCAGTCATTAGCAGTATCTCTGTGGTGTATAATAGCAAAAAGCATTCACAAACATTTAATTAAAATGAATTTAATGGCCGGATTTAAGCTGTTATTCCAGAAGTTAAATGCCAGTTACCAATGTGTTAAGATGCACAATCAGTACTGCATACATGAATCCATCCCTTGGTCTCATCTGTAACTGTAGTAATGTTGTGCACTCGCTGGATTGTGCTGGGGGCCCCAGCTTTCAACTGGTATTGCAGGAGCTGTCATCTATCACATTTTCTTGTCATGTTCATACTTCTATTGTTATTCACTGGTTAAGAAGGAGGGGCTTTTTGTATTCTGAAAAACCTTGGGAAAGAAGGGAGATGGAGAAACTAGAAGCCAAAATTTTCATGTTCTAGGTGATAATCCTTGTTAGGCTAAAAAGACAAATCTGTGGATTTTTCAGTTTGGAAAGTTAATTTAGACTGTAGAATTTTGATTTTAAAAGGAAAGCAAGACTATTTAGATTCATGGAGCCCACTGCAGGCTCCAAGGCTTTGCAGGAATTCCTTCATGTTTGTTGGTACTGTAGAAACGACCTTAGTAAAGCAGCTGTCACGTCTGTCCAGTCTGGCATCTTGTCTGCAGGAGGGGCTGACACTGAATGTGTCAGAAGATGCATGTGCTGCACTTCTTTGGTAAAAAAATTTAATTCTCAAGGTAAAGAAATATGAAACTTATGTTGCAAATGTTCTGAGGCTGTTATCACAGCCTGTTATTCACAGAAGTGAATTTTTAAAGAGAAGGCATCCAAATTTTTATGGACTATTTTATCAGAAAAAGTCAATTTAAGGAAGCACTTCAATGACTAAGCATTTCTGAATAAAGACTTGAACTCTATAAACAGTGTTAAAGCTGCCAGAATTCCTGGGACAGTGCTGAGGAGTCCACCTTGCTTGCCAGTGTTTTACGTTAGGCACACATTTTTCCAAGGTTTTGTTCTTCCTTTAGGATGTAAAATGTATTGTGAAGTGAAATCAGAGAGAAACATTACATTATCAAAACGTTAATTAATTGCTTCCTGGTACTTGTTAACCTTGCAGGTTTCTCTTTCACTCTGAACTAAGCAGTAGGCACAAAACTGTTCTGTTGATTCAAGATGCTGTAACATCTTGCCATGGATGGAATTTAACCTGGTAAGCTCCACTTGCGTCAGGAAACTGTCCAGCTTTTAATCTAGTGTGGAAAAAAAAGCCCCAAACAAACAGAAAATGAGTGACTTGAAACACATCATATGAAATATTAAAGAAATGCAGAGCCAAGTTAGCAGATGTTTTCCCTTCAGTGGCTGAGTGCTGTGTCTGTAGCTGAGATCTGTTCCTTGAGGAACCTACTGAGACCATCCCCCAGTACCACTGCTGAGGCTGGGGTCCCACCTCAGTGCTGGGAATCACCCCCTTCCCACCAGCACTGCCCACAGGAATTTGGCTCTGTAACACCCAGACACGCTGGGCTGACTGTCAGGACCTCCCATCCCATCTCCCACAGCCACTACACTCAGGGAAGGAGCCCACCATACCCCACAGCCAAAGCTGTCCCACAGAGCAGCTGGAAATGGTCAGAAATAGACCCAGCTGCAGGGAAAGCTTGAAGAAGTGGGCTTCAGTGATGTCTACCTATCCCAAAGGGGATAATCAGGTTTTTAAAGCATGTTGGTGTGAGAACTCTGCCAGATGTAGGTATGAGAAGAATGAGTTGGCACATTTTATGGGTCCGGAAAAAAATGGGGTCAGTCAACCTTTTTGGTTCCTTCAGCTTATCTTTCTGCTGCACTGGTTGTGTTTTGTTTCTTCCCATGCTTCTTGAAGTATTAGCTGACTGAAATGAATTTGAAATTCAGACATCAGGTATTGTTACGTGTTGGCCTTTGACACCAACAGACAGCGTGTTTGACATGCAGATAGACTTCATGGGCTCTAATCTCAATCATTTCCTGTGTTATAATTCTTAGATGGCAGAAGATCTGATGGAGGTCACCTCAGCCTCTGAGCATTGCCTGTTAAACTGGGGACGGGAGGGGGGAGAACATAAACAGTGTTCATCTGTAAGTGAAAGGGTCATTTTAGAGAAACAGTCAGAGGCTTCATCTGAAGCAAAGAGTTGTTCTATTAATGAGTTTTTAAAAGAAAGAGCATAAATTGGCAGCCCAGTTAACCAAACTGGAGAGCCCAGGTGGTCACTTAATCTGCACTCAGTTCCCAGGGAGAGATGTGGCCCTGAGCTGTTGTCACTGCCACCACGCTCCAGCATAGCTGGTGCTTCCCACTCCATGCCATGCCCTCCAGGCTGGGATCCCTGGGGTGCTGTGAGCAGGGAAAGTGAGGCAGGAGGATGTGACAGTGTGTTGTGCCCACCCACTCCTAAGTGTGTGCCTGAGAGCAGCAGTTGGGGAGGTTTGAGTGAAGGTTTTGATCGTGTACAGCTCCAAAGGGACTTGTAATTGATTGTGAGTGAGGCTGCGAGAGCATCCCAAATCCAATTCCAGTTACTGCACTGTGCCCATCTAAATCCCCCCGACATGTTATTTGGATATTGTGCTGCCTTATAGATTCTCCATAACCTGCCAGGCAGGGCTGCTGTGTGCAGCTAAATTATTGCTGTGCTGTAACATAGAAACTGCCCAGAAACTGCCTGTGCACAGCAATATACAATTTTATACAGAGTTTGTTTTTTAACAAGAGAGGTTGTCTCTGCTTTTATGATCGTGTATGGGTTCCAGGGCTGGGCATCTTCATTAATTTTACTCTGTCTTCTACTGAACATACCATATATTGCCTTTATTGGTTGTCCATTGTGACTGGTTGTGACTGTGACTTGGAGAGATGTAGATACTTTTTTATTTTAATTCTGTGTAAGTTTTCATCCAAGAGCAGATTAGTTGTGAAGAACAGGTGTGCTGGAAGTGAAGCACTTGAATTGTAGGAGATTGGGAAATGATGCTTTATTGTCAGAGCTCTTCGTGTCTCTTCTCATCACCACCTTGGCAGTGTGCTTCTACTTGGAGGCTCATCAGCATCACGACAAATTTGTATCCTCATGTCTTGTTCCAGACCAGTTTCTTTCCAGTTACTGATATTGATCTGATAAGTGCTGAGAAGAAATTCAGAGTGCTATTACAGTATGCAGTCACTGGCTGCTTTTAAATCTTTTGTCCTGTCACAGATGAGGAAGATTTCAGTGAAGTAAATATAATGTAATCATATTTATAGATATAGTTGACATTATGTAATGTTATATATATGTAGATACATTATGTTGTTATAATTGGCTGTGGGTAATCAACAAGAGCTGCCATATAGTCTTTAATTTAGGCCAGGAAAGAAAAGACCTTATCTGGCAAGAAGAAAACAATAAATTCCTTAGGATATCTTCAAGAAAGCAAGAGACCAAATGAAGAAGCTGAACAGCTTTAATAAAATTCAGTATTATTCCTTTGGATTATTCAGGACTTTGCAAATGACTATCCAGGCTTAATGGCATTCGCTGACATTATGACAACAGGGGATGCTCCACAGACAGAAAGGGGAATTAGAATTATGTGAGGTTAACTGAAATGATGCTGCTGGTAATAAGTCAGTGGAACTAGACTGTCACTCATCCTCTCCTTCTGCTTCTGGATCCTGATTATCCTGTCAGTTCTTCATATGCTTCCCCCATCACTTCAGTAAGAGGAAGGTGTGAAAAAGATGGAGAAGGTGGTCACATAATCAAATAAAATATACTAAATACTGTAAATATAGGGTGTGACATGTCCCAGGTTATGTATATCTTATGACATACCATTTTACTGCCAAATGATACAAGATGATACAGGCTAATGCAATGTGAAATGACACAGCCTAACTACAAGTGCCATTTGATGCAGAAAGATGCATTTAAAGAGCAATGTGATGAATCCACCACGCATGATGATTTTGAGCAGGGTATCCAGCCTGCTTGTGCTCAGAAGCTGATGGACTCTCTCCTACTTTGGATTTCCTAGGGCTCTCTTCACAACTGCTAGCCTGTCTTGGTCTGGCTTATGGCTGCAAGCTGGTGCTTCATCTCACTGGTCTTTGACAGGGTGACACGTTTCAACTGAGTGCCAGAAGCCAGTTGTGATCCATTACCATAATTAAGGTTAGATATACAGACTTTTTCCTGTGCGGTTTTTTTTTTCTTTCCTTGTTTTTCCAAGCTCTTGAAAAAATTGAGACAGTAGCTAATGTTTGCTGGGAGGTCATTCCCACTTCTTCCCCCAGAAAGCTGACAATACATCTTCCTTCTATGCATCCCTCGCGTGTTTTCTTTCCATCCCATAACTGCAGCCAATTGTGTTTTCATAGCACAGCAGTGGAAACAGAGGAGAATAGAGCTGGAACAGCTTTGCTTGCAGAGGTAGAGCCCATCTCATGAAGCACTGCTAGAAACACGTAGGACCACACACACACACAAAAAGTAGAAGCATCCACAGGAATCTGAACGGTTTAACAGCAGCAAAAAGCACCCAAATTGTCATGTGCTACTTACCTGACTTCACTGCCAGGCTGTTTTTCTTGGTCTGGTTCCTGGGGAGGAGAACTACACACACTGCAGATGTTCTGTCACGTCACGTCTCTCTCGGGCAGCCATAGTAACTAAAAGGAAAAAGACCATGGTGACATGTCCCAAAACAAACCTTACCAAGTTCTCTGAAGCCAAGTGAAAGTGGGATTCAAACTGGGTTTTTCTTTGGTGTGTTTCAGGCCAGCAGCAAGAACAAGGCTCCCCATCACATACGGGAAGGTGAAGCATTCAGGCAGCTTGGCAGAAACTCAAGAGAACAGAAGAAGTGTATTTTTCTTGGTGAAGTTTTGAGGTCCTTGTACAAAGTTGTGGATTTGAGGTGAGTCAGTGGGACTAATAAGGAAGTCTTAACAGAGTTTTGAGCTCTGGTATTTTCCTAAGTGCTAACAGCCAGACAGCTTGGAAGAGGACTGTAAGTGGTACATGCTGATTGTGGGATGCAAAAGAGTCCTACAGCTCTGCTGCTGTAGCCTTCAAAACATGAAAGATTACTTCTAGGAAAGTTAAAATTGTCAGCACACATTTGCAACATGAGTAGGAGCAAGCAAATTGCCCTTCTGGCTCTGACTACCTGAACATGCATTGTTTCCTGGTAGTTTTCAATCAGCTGCTGTGAAGTTTTCCTGCAGTTGCTGTTAGTTCTCTGAGATCTGTACACACTGACAGCGACCTAGGGCAGAACAATAATGTTTAAGGAATCATACTATGGAAGTTGACAGTAATCCATCCCTTGAAAATTTGTGCTGGGGGGCTGGAGACACTGGGCACTGCTCTGTACTCCTCTTCCCACCTCTCTGGCTCCTGTGCTTAGGCCTGACACAGTGCAGGATCCCAGACAAAGCCCTGCTTTTCCAGAGCCTCTCAGAAAGTGTTACACAGAGCTAAATAAACGTCAGTGCTGGCTTATACAAATTAACTGTACGTGGAAGAAAGGAACAGGATCCCTGCTGTCAGGCACCAGTCTGGGGGAGCCAGGGAACATGCTGTAGCTGGGACACATCTGGGTGTCTCTAGCTGGAGCCTGACTGCATTCAGGACTGAAGCAGAGCCAGTGGGAGCTGCAAGACTGAGCTGACTCTGAGAGTGCTCCCGGGGTGTCCTTGCATTGCTGGGGTGGGCAGAGAGCTGCCAACAGTGCTGGCCTGAGCCTGGAAACTGGAGATACATAGCTGTGTGCCGGTGTATATGAAGGGAAAAGAAAAATGGGGACTGCCATTACAGGCAGTGCTTTGCCTTCCCTCCTACAAATGCCTTTGGCTTTACCTGTCACTGATCTGTAGGAAACGGCAGGCAATGAAGGCTTGGCATTTCCATCACACGCCAGGCTTGCCAGGATTTTCAGTTCCAGTGCTGGCCAGGAGAGTGCTTCTGCCTGCTGCAGTGTGAGAGCAGCCCTGCAGCTCCCCACTGCACTGGGTGGCAGGGACACGGTGCAGGGCTTTGGCCACCAGTGGAGGGAGGGTCAGTGGCCTTTGGGCTGGGCCTGCAATCCCCCTCAGTCTGGGTGCCAAGAAGCTGCAATGCCAGGCAGTAGTTTGAGTCTGACTTGTGCCATGGGCTTTTTGCCTGTGATTGCTGTTTCTAAGATGTTAAATTAAGCCCTTTTTTCATACTGCTGAATGACAGAGCTACTGCCCTTCCATTTTTCAATAAATCTATGTCCTACACTTCCCAAATGATTACCAAGGTGTGCCTAAATCTGTGGCTCATGTGAGAGGGAGGTGTTAAAGTATGTCTTTTAATAGATTTACTGTCATTTACTCACACAGTCCATTGTTGCTGTAGACATCAACAGCACTGATCTGTGTACACAACGTTGTGTAAAAAAGGCACAGCTGTCTCCAAGTCTCCACAAGGGCTGCATTGGCAATCCCTACTGGAGGGTAGTTTTGGCTGGAGCAAGGGAAGGGAGTAGGGGAGTATTTTTGAGCTCATTTTTAAACAGTGACTTCCACTGAAGTTTGAGGACAGGGTAAAATCTCCCTACATTACTAACCCTGCTCTGAGTGGGAAAAACTTATGTGCTGCTCGTGACTTTAAAAATAAGTGTCTCCTTGGCTAGTGGTGCACTTTAGCAAGATAGAGCCTGAAAATGCAGGCAGCAGTTTTCAGATTTCCTTCATACCTGATTCTTTCTTTAAATTTTGTTCTTAAACTCTTGCTTCATTAACATGCAGTTAATCATTTGGCAATTAATTAAGCAGATGTCTGTCATTCTGCGTATTTTTAATGTACTAACAGTTGCAGCCATTGGACGAGACCATTTGCCAATGAGTGAGATAATATGATGCTGTCAGAAAAACAATCAGAGCCTGCACTTTCATCCTTGAGAGGAACCTTTCAAGTGCATCCAAGAATTCCAGAGGGCAAACGCCAAGTCTGCATCTGTGTCTCCAAGCTATACTCAGACTTTCTTCCATTTCTTTTTGCCTCTGGGGATCCAGTAGCCACAGTGTGTCTGAACTGATTGCTTACCACCAGCATCATCTGGGCTTTGGATATCTTTGATATCTTCAGCTCACCCCTCCCAGCAACATCTGAGGCAAGACTCTAATTAAGGACTGTTGTCTCTTCTCTTGGAGGTTAGTATTCTTGTACTGCTGTGGCCTCTGCTTTGAGGCTCCCTGACTAATGTCAAGGACTGAGCAAATTACTCTGAGCTTCTTGTCAGCGATGTTCCTTTGCAAAAGTTTAATTAGCAGAGAATAACACAGTTTGAAGTAAATGTAGCCAAACCAAAAGTCAGCTCCTGTGAAGGGCTTAGCTTGTTAGCAGTAAGGCTCTTAGGACTATATCTCTTTTTGAATGGTGCAAGCTTAAGACAGGTTGGAGAACTCCACAATCAATGAGTCCCAAAACTGCTTTTACAAACACCTGCAGACAAGCTAAAAATATAGAACATCTGGTATGTGTGTATGCATGTATAAAATGAGCTTTTTTTTATTTTTCCTTTGCACTGAGTGCTGCTACGTGGGCTAAACTAACATAATGTTGCTAGTGTACTTTAGAACTGAATCAGTCCAAAAGTGTGATTAATTCTTTGATCATGGAGACTTTCAAGATGTTCTGTAGGACTCTGGAATTCTCATGTCTGGAACAGGGACTACATATGTATTTTTATTTACCTTGAGATGCAGCTGAAATTATTGTTTGAATCCCTTCGAGTGTTCACAAACCTCAGTGGAGCTGGTAAAAAAAGTTTAAAATAGATAAAAGAAAGTGCTTCTTTGTGCAGTGAGTGGTGAACTTCTGGATCTTGTGGCTGTAAGTGTTTGTAGAGGCAGGCAGTATGAGCAGAAAGGGACTAGACATTCATGGAGCAAGGGTCTAGAAATGGACACTGAGAGGGCTGAGCAATACACACTGCAACATCCTTGGTACAACAGCTCCGGGGGAGTAAAACATAAATGGAGAGCAGAGAGGGACCAGACTGACAGGCTGTCCCTAAACAGTTCCTCCTGTTGGCACAGAGTCAGGATCCTGGGCCTGAGGATCCATTGGTCTCACCCCAGAAGCAGTTCCTAAATCCTCCTGTTTCTGTAATTTGTACCTGAGCAGTGCAACTTGTCAGGTCCAGCCTGGCTCTAGAGGCCCATTCCTTGTCACACCTGCAATCAGAAGGGACAATCTCCCTGTGCTTGCCCTCTTGCTGGCCCAGGGAGCACAGGCTGTTCAGAACACAGCTGAGGCGTGTTGGCCAATCTCCCTGGGGAAAATGGTTACCTTGACTTTTCCAAAGCAGCTATACTTCATCATGCAAATGGCAAGGATCATTTCTCACCAAGCCTCTTACTTCCAGAGGTAATATATCTCCAGCCATTTCCATTAGTTCATTGTCCTTCCCCAGCACTGTCCTTTGGCTCAGTTGCTTGGCTTCAGAGCGAGGCAAGATGGATCTGAGTGGCATTTGGCTAACATGCTCTGAAACACTCAGTTCATCTGAAAGTCTCTGCAAGTACCTGCTATTTCTACAGCCACTTCAGTTGGAATTAAGAGGACAAATCAAGGGCACTAAAAGCCTAAGCAAAGGGCTTTCTTTCCCTCATGTTGAGACAATACATGGAATTTATGAGACCCACATCTTGGATTTCATTTCCTCTCTTGAATTCCTTCAGTGCTGCAAAATACTGCTCGTTTTGAATGCAAATTTTCTTTTTGCATTCCCATCGCTTCATACTGTGCATTCCTTGATATCTGTTTCTGCTGTCTGTTTTCACAGGGCTCACACAATCAGAAATTAGGGTCAGATCATCAGCTGACACGCACATGCTGCTCAGGATCCAGTGGAGCTGCATTGACATTTTTTGGTTATAGAGAGTTGGGGCAGTATCTTTGGGAACACCATGTAAAGTGCTTCATATTTCTTTTGCTGGTTCAATGCTTGGAAGAAATCCAGCCAAAAAACAATTTGGATTAAAAATGGAAACTCCTTCTCTAGCCCTTTCTGCATGCTGGCTTAGTGATCACATGAATTAACTGGGCATGCCTTTTGCTTAGTACAGGGCAAACATCTCCTCACATGCAACTCTGTGTTAGAATGTGAAAAAACAGTGTTGATCCTGCTTTCTTATGACCCTGTCCCCAGAGCTGCATTACTTTATCAGGGAGAGCACCTTTGGGGTGACTGTACCCCAATAAAACTCTCACAGGCTTTCCTTCTTTTCCATTAGCTTGCTCTGTTGCATTGATTTCATCATTTGTAAAGTGCAGATCGAAGGCATCTCAGC
The DNA here is from genome assembly GCA_013399945.1 of Ploceus nigricollis. Lineage (NCBI taxonomy): Eukaryota > Metazoa > Chordata > Aves > Passeriformes > Ploceidae > Ploceus > Ploceus nigricollis. The sequence continues at coordinate 10,485 of VXBC01002729.1, read as the reverse complement.
ACATCTAACACACAATGCAGACCATTAAGAAGTGTGAAAGAAAAACCAGCCAGTTCATACACAAACTCCGTGTAATAAACCCAAGAACTTGGCACGCAAGCAAACCCAGTAACTGTCAGAGAAACCACTTGTGTAGTAAAAGGGTGCTTCAGATATTTAGAAAATACTGTTCCTAAAGCCTATTTAGGCATGAAGCATTCTTGTCACACTTTGCAACAGCTGTGATTAAAAACTATTTGAGGGTAAATGTGTTTTCTGGTATTTATCAGTGGGTCATTAACCTTAACAATATCAACATTTCAATTGTCAGCAAGATTAAAAAAGCCCATTATAGCAAAATGAGCACATTGTATGTAGAGATATTGGAGTGCTGATGAATTACTAGCTCTGCTCAGATACAGACTTCAATAAAGGTACAGCCTTCAGTGTGGTGAGAAATAGAGGATGAATTAATTGTTGTGTGAAATATAATGCTGAAGTGTTAGAAGCAAACCAAATGAGATGGTTTAGCACATGGAAGGGCTTAGAAGTTTTATCCACGAGATAAAGAATATACATAAGGTTTTAGTTTTAGTAGGTGATGGCAGTAATGGTGGTGCAGACCTGAGTAATGAAGTCTGGGGATTCAGGCCCTCATTTCCATATAGCTGGGAGAAGGAGTCCAGGCAGGAAACAGGCTGATTGCACACACAGGACTGAGCAGAGGGGACACAGAAACAGTGGGTATCAAAGAGGACAGGACATGACCAGCAACACCATCCTGCATCCACCTGGTCCCTTGTTCAAGGGATTCCCAAGGAGGATAACCCAAAGCACCACCTGGGCCTCTACATTTTGGGGTTGGAAATGAGTGCATGCAGAATTTAGGGCCCATATGACAGGAATTGCTAACTGCTACCTGGCAATGCAATGCAGGTATAACACACTGAAACCTGCTGTGTTTCAGAGAACCATGGCACAAAACTCCTCTGAGAGGAAGTCCTCATTCCAAAGCCAGTGCCAGTGCTCCCAGGTGAGTTCAATGGAATGGACAGCTCAGAGAGGAGCAGGCTGTGTAGGGAAAGTAGGGGTAGGAAAGATAAAGGCTCACTGCATATTTCTGTGGTCACACTGAGGTGGAAGGGGGACCTGAACCTGGCAGTGACAAGATCTTTCCCATCCTCTCGGTGACAGAGCCATGGTGACAGAGCCATGACGGGTTTGGCTGGAAGGAAATCCTTGGGAAGGAGCTCATTCCTGCATCACAGGGCCACATCTCCTCTTGGCACTTGCCTCCTGTGCAAGGAGCTCTGCAGGATGCAGAGCAGCAAAGGTTTGTGCACTGCAAGGGAACAAGAGCCAGGGAACAAAGGTCATGCCCCAAACCCAGGCCCCCTGACTGTTTTGCTCTCTAGTACGGTTTTTAAGGTATAAAAGTAAGGACATAACAGGAGCCTTTGAGAAAGGTTTTTTTGGTTGCTCTCTTTTCCCTCTGCTGGTTATTTTTCTAAGTGTGTGTGCACAGGAGAATGTTCTTAGGGGTTCATTTATTTCTGTCAGATAACTTTCATTACTCTAATAAAATTCCACTGTCTGACAGCTTTTATTTCTGGATTCTGAGTTGTCACGCTTTTCTGAGGTTTCCCTCTGACCTCTAGGATGTATAAGGTGAGGGAGAGACACATCTAGCATTTGTGAATGTTTTAGAAATACCAGAATTCAGAAAAGGCTGGCAGTTTCTATCTAGTAGATCTAATTTCAAGCTCTAGTAAGACCATGGAAAGAAACTGAATGTCAGCACTAGGAGCAGGTGATTCTCTTTAAAGAGAAGCCTCAGTGCAGAGATTACCAGAAAGGTCAGTCCCACCTGACAATTACAGATTCTCCAAAAACAGGTGGAGGTCTGACATGCAGGAGTCTCCTCTTCCTTTTTATATTTTCCTTTGGTCTGCTGCCAACATAAGGCACCCAGTCCCTTCTGCAACAGCAGAGACAGACTTGTTCCACTAAGGAAGCTCCAGGGACAGAGACAGGTTGGTACAAAGTTCTGGTCTTGTACAGGGAGGGCTGAAATACATTTTCTGGGTTTTCCATATGAAAACGAAAGCCTATGCCAACCCTCTGCAAGGTGTCCTGCAGATGTGTAGGAGGTCTGATGCTTTTTGAACAGTTCCTGTGTAGGATTTGCCCTACCATAATCTGGGTACATGTTCAACATTTTCCTGGCGGTTCTGGTGAGTCCCAGGAGAGGAGTGTGTGTGTGCAAGGACACGTGGCACTGGTGTGGGGGCTGTTTGTGCAATCCAGCCAGCTGGAGCTACAGCTCTGATGGAGCTGCTGCTTCCACTCCAGCCACGCCTGCAAACCTCAAACAAGCAGCCAGTGCTCAGAGGGAATGCACAAAAGTGTCCCTGCATGCAGGGATGCCTGCTCCTCCTTTCCTGCTCTCCTCCTGTCGTGGGCCCCTGTTGGAAAGGGGAACTGATCTCTCCTTTTCCAGTAGCAGAGGTTTCCACGTGAGGCTGCTCAGGTACCTTGCACAGCACCCACTGCAAAGTCACAAACACATGCCTTGTACTGGGCTATAAGAGTGAAACCTGACCTGAAACCTGACCTGAAACCTGGATTGTTGTGTGTAAAGAAGGCTTGACTTGATACTAAAGTGACTTCTGGTTAAATCTTATGCATAAGATTTAATTTTGAAATATTTTGGAATTCATAAGTGTCTTTTGCTTGCTAACAGGCAGAAGGGAAAGAAACAATTAGAAATAAAAGCAGGGGGTTGATGAAGATGATATCTAGTTAAAATTACCACATTCATATGAGATCCATTATTGCCTGACATGTTTTCTTTGGCATTTGAAAGCAGATATGATGCCAGAGTGAGTGGACTTGGTATGGATACTGCTCAAGGTGAAGGAAAGATAGAGCAGAAAGGACAGGCACTAGAAATAGGACCTAAATGCCACTGAATAAGAATCTGCTTGGGAAGAAACCAACATGGAGGACATTTGGGAGGAAAAATAACTCCACATCCAGAGATTCAGTGGCATGGGGGCAGTAGATGTGCAGCCCAAAAATGATGGTGGGCAGCAAGTGAACTCGAAGAGCAGTGCAAAGTGGCAGGTAGGTCAGGTCACTCTGGAAGCATGGGTGCCATCTCACCAGAGCACACAGACATTTCCCCAGGTGTGCCCAGGAGGGAGAACAGCAGCTACAGGAATGGTAATAGGAGAAAGTGTAGGCAACTCAGAGTAATGCCAAAGGCAGGGATAAAAATCTGTCTTTGTAGTTAAACAATATAAGTAGAAAAATGGTGTATGGCTTTTGCACTAAGTTTCAAATGTAAAGAGAACTGTTTAGACTCTACTGCCCTACACCTTTGTAATTGCAGGATAATGTTTGGAGCTTGGACATAGCCACATTCTCCAAAAAGGTATGGTATCAATGCCAGCTGCTGCTATAAATGAAGCCAAAGGAGACAACATTTTAGGTTAAGAGAAATCCATCATTTCCAAAGATTATAGGCCAAATTCTACTCTCTTCACATCTCTGCACTTTGAGAGGTAAATTGAGGTATTAAGTGAACCATTCTGATTTATAACAGACAAAACCCTTGATGAAGGCACCATTCACAACAATTAAAAAGATTGAACAATTAACAGTATGATAATTGAGAGTGTAGTGTCTGATTGATTTATATATAAATGCATCATTATCTGTCAAAACATTTATTGTTAGCAATACAGTATTCATGGCATAGCATTGATAATGTTCTGCAAACTGCCTGCTATTCAAACAGTGCCCATTTATCACCTAGCAAGATCTATTAAATCATATCTCATTAAGGAGTTTGAAAATATTGTTCAGTGTCCTCCATGATGTCTGAATATCTATTGTCAAATACTCCACTAGCTTTGCTCTTTGCACATCTTGACTTACTGAAATTAGATTGCTTGAACTGCTGATCTACCAGTGGAAATGACTGAGGGGATCTGATACATGCAAATGTGAACACTGAACAGTTTTCTGGAAACAAAACCTATTTTAAGGAATACATTTAACAAGTATCTTGGGAAAAGTAATCTTCTCCTATTTCTCTTGCTATTTTTGGTTTACTTGAAACAGAGAGGAAGAACTACAGGAAGAAAAGATAATCGTGAGGTGTGAAACTGAGTTCCTCTGTGACTGTGTTTTATAAATATTTGCTATAACCCTCTACCTGAATGGACCTTTGTTTGGGGAATCAGGCAGCAGATGTTTGGCCTTACCTGATAGCTACTTTGGCAACAGGTTTTACTTCCCTGTTGTGTGTGACACGGTGCTAAGGCCATGGTTTGTATTCACAGTCTTGTGGGGCTTCCATGCCAGATCCAAGAGCTGCAGAAGTGACAGGAAGACTTGCACTGACACAGTTGGCTCTGGTTCAGCCTTGCTCTTTCTCTGAGCAAGGAAGGGACAGATGCTGTGTTTTGCCACGTAACTATTAGATGAAAAATACTGCTTCTCATCTTTATCATCTTTCAAAAAACAGGGTGCCACCCCTACCATAATATCATGTTTCTATATTAAGACTAAAAACTTAGGCAAGATTTGAACTTACGTCTGCATGTTTTCAAAGTAAACATGGAAATCTGATCATTTTAACCAGAATGTAGTTTCTGTAGCAGCTACTAAAATATTTGTATTGCTTTTGCATTCCCAGGTTTGAACTAATATTGTTTTAAGTACTCTGTGTTCATAACAGAGCCGGCCGTTCCTGCAAAGAGCTGTGCAGTGCCAAAGAACATCTCTCAGTGCTATTTGTTAGTGTCTGCTGGCTAGTTAAGCACCACTGCAGATGTACAAAAGCCTGAACTTGCTAGAACTTAACCTCCAGAAATAAATCCCTGCTATGAACAAAACTTGGCCAAAATAGTTGCTCACAATGATCTATAAGCTAGTGAGGAGAGTAGAAGAGAGAGGAGAGATTTCACTATCCCAAATGCAGAGGGGAAGAGGTGTTTCAGCAATATGTTAAATACCTTGGAACAGGAGCTGTCATTTGACAACAATCTGTGTACACACACACCTGTGTGCCATACTGTGCCCTAGCAAAAGACAAAAATTCCTCAGCACTCCTCTGGCCATTCCTCCTAAATCTTAGCCTGCTTATGGTCTTGTGTGGGTTGTAACTTTAAAAGGAAGAGCTGGCAGCAAATGAGCCGGAGTCACTTGCAGGTTTTTTTCCTCAGGAAGCCTTCTGACCTTGAAAAGCCTTAAAGCTGCATTCCTCATGAAAAATAACTTCTACTTAGTGCTGAGCACATGTATTGTTGCACAGACAAATAGACAAATAACAATGTGAGTACATGCCTTGATCATTTATCCTCCTCAGAGGGCCATAAACCATGAGTAAATGCAACAAAAGCAGAAGATTAATAGTGGGCGCATAACGCTTTGCATTTTTCATAATGATTCTCTACAGATACAATCAGTAAGTGTCACTAATTGGTAGGCACTTGTTCTGCAGGGGGGCCCAATCCTCCCTCTGGGGGGGTTGGAGGCCAGTGCCTGGTGCTGTGTGGGGAGAGCAGGAGGAGACTCCTCAGGAGCTGCACGGGCTGCGCTCTCCCAGACGCCGGGACTCCCAGGGCTGAGCAGTGCAGAGAGAGCCCAGCAGCCTGGCTGTGCAGGGCAGCTCTGCAAACACACTGCTGGCTCTTCAGGCTTGAGGGGAAAGAGGTGCTTGGCCCCCAGCCAGCTGCTGAATTTAACATGTATTCAGCTGAATGACTGGGCTGGCATAATAATATAATCCTGCAGTGTCCCGCTGATCTCCTTCAGATCTTGTTGGCTTGTTGGCTGCCTCTGATCCTTGTTCCCTGTGGGTGCAGGGGTGCTGTGTGGGAAACTAGTGTTGATCTTTCCTACCCAGTGTTGTCCAAACATTGTCCAAAGCAGCAAGTCCATGCAGAGGTACCCATCCTGAATGTTATGAAGGGCCGTACAGGCCCAGGGAAAAAAACTTTCATCAAACTTTTATTAAATTTGCTTTGCTGCTTGAATTGATTTTTTCTTTTTTTAAAGTCTTACATAAAGAATGAGAGCATATTGTGTCTATTCTAATACTCTAACTCTGAAATTAGAGATCTGCATGTATCCAGTGTTATGCCAAGTAGAGGTACCCAGGCTTCCTCCCTGGAATGGTGCTGTGTTTGGGCAGGAAGCTCTGCCAGTGCAGCTGTGCTGCTCCCAGTGCCCAGGCAGATTTGGCTCTTTCTGCGCAGTCTGGGTGTAGTGTATGGGCTCAGGGAGTGACCATACAATTGGTACCACACCCAGCAGTGCAGGGAGAGTCCTCCCTCAGACCTCCCACACTGAGATGATGATGGGCCCAAAAGCCAGGAGCTCTGGTTTGCGTTGGCCGCGTGACTTCTGAAATTGCCACACACACATTGCAAGGCTGCTCCTGTTGCCAGCTCTCTGAAATGTAAAGCCCAATGATTTGGGCTAAGCAGCCAGAATTTCCCCAAGTGAACTCAGAGAAAGTCATCTTACACAGATTTATCTAAAAAGCTGCCTGGTGGTGTGGATCTTTTTACATTTCCCCAAATCCAGAATACCCACATCGTACGTGCTCACATTCTCCATAAAACTGTGCAGTGTCTTCCTGCTCTCATGTCACTCCAGGGATCTGTCCTGCTCCAGTCTGAGAATGCCACTGGAATGGCATCTCCTCTGCAAAAGTGAGGATGTGGGACAGATGGAGACACAGAGGGGGAGACTATATGTGGCTTTCCAACCTCTTTCTGTCTGCACCCCTCTTAAGGAAGTGGACTCTGTGCCTTTGTCTTCTCCCCACTCCTAGTTAAAAGCTGCTTTTAGCTTCCTGTGTCCTATAGAAACCTCAATCGTCTGTTCTCCCCAAGAAGGCAGGAAAATAGGAAAAGCACCTTGTTAAGCAAGGTAAGGCTCAGAGGAGCATCACTCCACAAATGGCTCTGGCAGAGGACAAGCCCATTAGGGATAAGCTGTCAGTGCTTTAAGTGCCTCTGCTGAGCAGGCATGTGCTCTTTTACTTGTTGTTTTACCTATTGCTGATCCGCTTCATCTCTCCCCCTTTCCTCTTTTGGCTATTTGTACTTTTGTCGCTGTGCAGTGCCTTGAACACAATATGGTTTCAGTCTGGCTTCCTGGCTCTGCTGTAACAGAGGTATTTCTGTTACTAAGAGCAGTCAAATAAAATCCAGCAGTCTTGGGATGTGAACATTTGTGGTCAGTCTCAAAACCAAAACCAAAGTAGCAGCTTTGTTCTTTTCAGGCAGATCATCAATTAGGGCCAGAATTGGTAACGTGTCAGCATGACTTACTGACTCCAGGCTGCTTTTTAAAAAGCATCCAAGATACATAGACCATTACTTGACATGATATAGACATTTGTACAACATTTACCCTACAATTATTGAGAAGCTTCTGAACTCTCTGGGATGTCTAACTGCAGAGCTCCCTCAGTTTACTATTTATTTATGGCAGCAGCAAGCAAACCACTGTTACTTTTGTGAGGCAAAGATTTGTAAGAAAGGAATGCAGAATATCATGAAATCACCTCCACTTAAGGAGAGTCACTGCCTGAATGAGAATGACTAGACCTTTCATTACTAAACTGTGCTATCAGGTACTTTTGGGTAATCAGAGATGACCACCTCTGGGCAAACTGCCTCTGGAAGGAGAGCCTGGCTGCCAGGCAGGCATTTCCAAACGAGAAGGAGCTTCTCTGCTGCAAACCAAGGAGCACAAGCTCTTCCCTCTGTGCTGCACTGCATGGTCATGAACAGGAGCAGGGCTTTTAGCAGAGCTGTCCTGGTGCACCAACCCTGCCTTTGATGTTCAGTGCCCCAACACAAGTGCAAGAGGAGGGCTTGGATGGGAAACATCTGAAAAGGTATTAACTGAGGCCACCAATGCACTCTGGGTCAGAGCTTGACTATACTGCTTGAAAAAAAAAAAATCCTCCAAAACCCTGTTCCCTTCTCATCCAAAGTCTCATATTCTGTTATTTACTGGTGCCTTCTATAATTCACACCACTACGTGTTGGGACTTGCTGAAAATGAAAGGAGAGCTTGAGGGAACAGATTTCAACGAGTTTGTCATATCCAGGCAAGTTTCCTTGATAGGAGCATTCCAACATTTCTGGACCTGACTGTTCCACTCATTTATCTTGGGAACAGTTTACCAGTGCCAGTGTACCTGCTGCAGATCCAGGGGACTGAGAGCATTCCTCTCTTTGTTGCTTTTTAAAAATGCACCTCTGTGAGCTAAGAGCTGCATCTTTCCAGTTAAAATAAGCCTTTGCCAATGGAGTTTCAGTACTCTTTCTGAAAACCCTTGCCTACAAATATGGATCTGTAAGATGGGAATGTCTGAGTCCTCCTTTAGACATAAGCATGGCAGGCTCTTTTTGTAGGTAACATGCTCTGGGGGGCAGGGAAACAGCCATTATGCCTTAGTTTTAATTTTCTATGTGTCAAAGCTCTGGAGAGTCAAGGTGGCTGCTGCTGTCATTGGTGGGAAAGAATTTCAGACATTGCAGGGTGATAAATCAGAAATGATAGCCCATAGGTAAAGGAGTCCCCAGAACTATGTGAACCTGAATATGGAATTCACTGGAAATCAGGAACTGACCTGAAAGCCTCCATTTGGCTTAGTGTGCAATTGGAATCAGCTGGGTGGGATTGGCAGAGGATTTGCCTTCTGAGGGTTTGTTTTCATTGTTGCCTGATTGAATGCACCTGGGCCAGAAAGGTTTTTGTTTTTTTTTTTTTTTTTTTTTCCCTTGGTCTGGCAGTCAGGAGAATTGGCCACACCTGAAAACTCTGGCTTGAGTTTTTTAGCTGGGATGGCAGTAGTCAATAGCAGACAGAGATGATGGGAAGATTTGAGGTTGTGGTTCCAGCCACATGTTCCTGGGAATTTGGGGTGAGTATTTTCTGTGATTTGTCCTTGTTTGACTCAAAGAGAAGTGATTTATAAGAGCAGTATTGTGGGGATTTTTGTGGCAAAGTGTGCACTATTCTCTGAAGGTGTTTTGTTGTCTAAAGAGGGCTTTTTTGAAAGTGTATTTTTAATCTCTAATTAAAGCATGGCTGAAAGTCAGTCTCTAGAAGAGTAGGATTAGAACTTAGTTAGATTTTATGAAGTAATTAGAATGGCATTCATAAAGCCTGTGGCCAGATCAAAAATGCAGTTTTATCCAAACCACATCTGCTGTATCTTTTCTTACTAAAGCACTTTGACCTTCTACTGTGAACAGCAGAAGGTTTGGCAGGTGATATGATGTGCTCTAATCACAAAAAAGTAGGAGAGAGTTGCAATAACCCTGGAGTTCATGGAGTTTTGCTTCTAGAGAGCTTGTTATGATTTCCATTTGTCCCTATAAAAACTTTGCACTGAGAGCAGATTTTGTGTGAGCTCAGAAAGAAAACAACCTAAATGGTCATGTATGCACATCCCTTTCTTCCATGGCTAACCTGGACTCAAGCCAGGCTAAATTTACATATTTTTTACCTATTTACCTCTTTTATCTAGATTAGACAGAAAAAAAAAAAAACTTTTATGCTTGAAGACTTGTTTTATTTTTTTTCTGTCAAAGATATTCCATTTTCCCAGTAGTGTTGCCTCATTAAGATCCTCCCTAAAACACCACAGTGGCTGTGAGCGCAGTTATTTCACGCTTTCTGCAAGTTGGCCAAAGCCAGCATTAGCCTGTTGCTAAATGATGCCAGAGGTTGTCCCTGCATCTCCTGTCTGCAGTGTCATCCCAAAATGCAGTTCTCTGCAGAAGGTGGGAGTTGGTCACCTGGATCTGTGAGAGGAGCAGAAGGAATCCCAGGAGCTGGAGGGCAACAGTTGTATTAGATGGTGGACAGGCTTCTGTGAATTTTCTTTAGAGCCTGTGAAGAAGAGGAGATGATTTTTGTGTTAGGTTTTTTAGCATAAAAGCCTGGTGGTGTTGCTTCCAGCTGTCTCCTACAGAGATCTCATGCTTGGGCTGATTTTCATCTGTCTCTGTTCTGACACATGGCCCAGCTGTGGAAAAAAGTCAAAATTTGCATCCCCAAGTTAGAAAATTAAATACTTCCAGTAAAGCACAGAAAAATTATGTGGAGACAGGTCTACAGGAGAGATTCTTGAGTAGAATAGCCACAGGTGGGGTGTCCTGTACCCTGGCACGGGGCTCTTCCCCCTCTGTTCCCTCTGTGTGTTGCCAGCACAGTTGCAATTATGAGCATGGGTTCTAATCTTTCCTTTATAGTTCAAACCTGTGGATTCTTTGGGATTTTTTTTTTTTTTGTTAAGGTCAGGATTAAATGTGTGAGATGGTATTTTTTGTTTGGACTTAGATGTTTATTAGTTTTTATCTATGTTACAGTTTGACAAATTGTGAGTTCTACAGTATTTTATTCTAATTTACTAAAAATTGAGTTGTATTTTTCTTTCTACAAGGGTTTTTAAGGATAAATTGT
>VXBC01002728.1:151463-171390 GCA_013399945.1 Ploceus nigricollis | reverse complement strand
GAGCCCGCGGCCCCGGCCGCCCGCCCGCCCGCAGCCGCCCCAGATGGAGCCCGAGGAGCGGAAGATCTCGGTGTGGATCTGCCAGGAGGAGAAGCTGATCTCCGGTCTCTCCCGGCGAACCACCTGCTCGGACGTGGTGCGGGTGCTGCTGGAGGACAGCCACCACCGGCGGCAGCGGCCGGCGCCGGNNNNGCCGCCCGAGCCCGCCGGAGGGATGCTGTCGGGGCCGCCGCACTCCTACTGCATCGTGGAGAAGTGGCGCGGCTTCGAGAGGATCCTGCCCAACAAGACGAAGATCCTGCGGCTCTGGGTGGCGTGGGGGGACGAGCAGGAGAACGTGCGCTTCGTGCTGGTGCGCAGCGAGGCTTCGCTGCCCAACGCCGGGCCGCGCAGCGCCGAGGCGCGGGTGGTGCTGAGCAAGGAGCGCCCCGGCCGCGGCCTGGGGGCGGCCCGCGCCAGCCTGGCGCTCACGCAGGAGCGGCAGCGGCGGGTGGTGCGGAAAGCCTTCCGCAAACTGGCCAAGATCAACAAGAAGCGGCAGCAGCCGCTAGCCCGGGAGGCCTCGTCGGCGGAGAGGATGGAGACGCTGGTGCACCTGGTGCTCTCGCAGGACCACACCATCCGACAGCAGATCCAGCGGCTCCGCGAGCTGGACCGCGAGATCGACAGGTACGAGGCTAAGATCCACCTGGACCGCATGAAGCGGCACGGCGTCAACTACGTGCAGGACACCTACCTGGTGGGCACGGGCGGCGGCGAGCCCGAGCCGGGCCGGGAGCCGGGCCAGCCCGCCGCCGGCCGCCCCGAGGAGGACTACGCCAGGAAGTGCGAGGAGGTGCTGCAGCTGCAGGAGCAGCGGGCGCAGCAGGAGGAGCTGCTGGAGCACCTGGCCGCCGAGATCCAGGAGGAGCTCAACGAGCGCTGGATGAAGCGGCGGCGGGAGGAGCTGGAGCTGGCAGCGGGGCCCGGGCTGGCCGACACGGACTGCGATACCACGGAGCTGAGCGGCGGCGAGGGCGAGCTGCACCTGGAGCACGAGCGGGTCAAGACCCAGCTGAGCACCAGCCTCTACATCGGCCTCAAGCTGAGCACGGACCTGGAGGCCGTCAAGACCGACCTGGACTGCACGCAGCGGGCGTGGGAGGACAAGGAGCGGGAGCTGCAGCGCCTGCTGGAGACGCTGGGCANGGCGGGGCAGAGGGCGGCGGAGGACTGCGGGCAAGTGTGGAGCACGCGAGGAACCTCCTGGCGCAGGAGGCAGTCACACAGAGGAAACATTTTAATTTGAGCTCTGGAGTTTGAACTTGTTCTGACTAGTCATCCGCGGGCAGCGTTTAGGCTGGCTCGCCGGTACTTTTATCCAAGGAAGAGAAAACCCACAGCGTGTTTGTGCTTCATTCACGTCTGGGATTGCTCTCTCCTTAAATCCTGCCGCTTGCTTCCCTCCGAAGCTTCTCTTGCCGGGCCTTTTAATCCTCCGGCTGCCCACGATCTCCCCGCTGTAGACCAAGGCTGCTCCGAGTAAGCTCTTCACGAGCAAAGGGCCAGGACGCGCTCCCGAGCGGGGATCAGCATCTCTCAAACAGGTTCTCGGCATTGCAGAGTCAGATGGTGGCTTGTGGTGGGTTATACTGGGCTCTACTGGCCGTCACAAATACACCCGGCTCCTTTACAGGCAAAAAGTCGCTGCACCAAAGCTGCTGATGATTTTTTAAACACTACGGAGGAAAAGAGGCGTCAGTCCTACTGACACTGGGATCTCCCAGGGCGCCAGCTTTTGGACGGTACTGCAGTTCCTTTTGGCAACGAAAAGGAGTGATAAATCACTTCCTTTTTTTTCTTTTTCTAAACAACAGACTAAATCGAGATATAGGTTAAAATGTATTAACTCTGCTCTGCGTAGTGCTTTTCCTTATGCATAGATAAGAGTGCTTTGTTTAAAGGCATACTAAGAAATCTGTTAGTATCTGTAGTCGTTTGACAGTCGTGGAAGGCAATTAGCAGTGCCTGTATGTACACAGCCTTCAACTACATTTTTTCACTCGGCTAGCTGATCTTTGGCTGAGCTTGGTTATAGATAAACAAAGTAGAGAATCAGGTTGAGCTGCCGTTTGTAATAACATAGTTCGTATCAGGCCAAGAGATGCAATGATAAAAGCATGACTCAAGCCCTACCTGCACTACAGCTTAATCTTTTCAGTTATTCCAAGAAAACAAAAAAGCAGCCATCAGCTGTAACATGCATTTCACCTAACTGCCAAATCTTCCTCTGCAGCTTAACTCTTGCCCAAAATAGATGATCTGCTCTTGCAATAAGAGACATTCAGGATTCTTGTATTCCAGAATAATTGCAGAAATACTTTAAGCGGTGAGAGACTAGAGAATGTTGAGTCAGGTCTGACTGATGGTGTGAACTTTTTAAAACTTCTGAGATTGTTATTTATGTAAGATTATTTATAAGAGTTTTCATTTAACAATAAGAAATTATATTAAAAAATGGGTACACCAATAGACCAGTTCTTTATTTTCATTAAAAACTCGCAGCCTTCTCACCCAAAGACCGCGTTCCATGCTTGCCGTGTTTTTGTTGGTAAGAATTCTGATGGACATCAGAAAATTAGGTTCAGGAGCTGCTCAGTTTGAAAGCAAGCAGAGAAATACTATCTGTGGATTTGCAGAGGCTGTACAATTTTCTATATGCTATGACTCTTGATAAATGTTATTCCACTGAATGGGTCTCAGTTGTAACAAACTGTGGTTTATTTTAAACACTGACTATATAATTGTTTTTCATATTTAGTCAACCTTGGAAAATATTTAAGAACCTATTTTTAGAGCTAATAAAACTCTTAATAAGGCTAAACAAGTGTTCCCAATTGAGTGTGATTTAAAAATCGTGCCAGCACTGAGATTCTGTGGTGTGACCTTGTGTGCAAAGCAAGTGGAAAGATACACCAAGGGATGACGACATCGTCCCTTCACTTTCTGATGGCACAAGGGGCTCCCTCAGGTACAAGTAGCAGTGCACTGTCCTCAGCTCTGGCCACTGCAGGGGCATTTAGAAGCATCAGCACATGTCCAGAGTGAGGAATTTGGATTTTTGTGGAAGCAGAGCCGAAGAATAGCTTGGGGGTGGGGGAGTCCCAGTGCTGCTGTGCCTTCAGCAGTGTGGATGTAAGGGGTGGGTGGTGCAAGGGACTGCTGCAGCCTCCCCAGGCACTGATGTGAGCAATAAACCTGAGCCGGCTTTGCGCAAGTTCTCCATTACCACACTGAGCAAATAAAAAGTGAGCACGTTGTAGAAATGAGCTGCAAGAGGGTGCACATCACTGTACTGCTGATAGAGGCATCAAGCAGGCCTGTGAAGGATGAGGTGATGGAAGGCAGGGCTTTCAGAGTTGTAAAGCAGAGTCTGCCCACTCATCCTCAGCTAGGAAAATCCATAAAATCAGGATGAACCCTCTTTTGCTTTAGGCTGCTGAGGGCCATGCTTGTGGGCACCATGTGGTGCTTGCTCTTGGCTTCTCCATAGCCCAAATAAGATCATGGCGCTGCAGAGCTGCTGGCCTCTGTCCCATGAGGACAGGGGTGAGAACGCTGCAGGTGGCACTGTAGTCTCAAGGGTTTGGTGGGAGCTGGAGTGAATTCTTAGGAGCACCTACTGGAGTGCGTTTTTATATCATGCAGGTGAAATCTGGTAAATTTATTTGGTGTTTAAACAGTTACAATTGCAAGAGGCTCACAGACTGAACTCCAACATCCTCACAAATCCCCATCACTCTCAAACCATTATTAAAACATTAGTATAGAAGAGGAAATCACTGTTTGCATTGGACCAGGCACTTCTCCCTTCCCTTCTTCTGGGCTTGTATATCCTCACTCAGATAATAGAGACAAGCCACAGAATGCTTGTCAGGGAACTTGGCTCTGAGGTTTTGCTGGGCACATAGCCAAGGGTTAGGAGAGCTGATTCAGAACTACAGGTAGAAGGGCAGAATTTTTATCTCCTTTGCAGTTCAGACAGAATGGGAGAGGGAGATAGCAGCAGAAAAAAACCCTGACCAACACCATGACGGAAATCTACCTTCTGGCACCACTGAGAGAGAGGTGAAAGATCCGACAAACGCAAGTTTTGGGGATGTTTTAATACCATTCTATGCACTCTCCATACCATACTATGGATATGTATGGTATGGATATATGGTATGGATAGTATAGATATAATACCATGCTCTCTTTCAGAGTCTATTCCAACCTAATCTTTCTCTCTTCCTAAGACAGATATAGACAGCCATGAATTAAATAAAAACCTAACAGCACTACAATTTATGTAAATTGTGTATAGTGTCAGGTTGCCCTATCTATTCAACATCTTGCTTCTCAAAGGAATCATCATGGACTGAGGCCACCAGGCTTTTCTCAGACAATAGCTACAGAAATCAAAAGTTTTGTCCAGGAGATATAAATCAGAGTAGCATCAGACCTTAGTTTCAGGCACCCTTTAAACAAGCATTACAAAGCACTCCTACACAGGTCCTGTGTGTTTGCTGCCCTTGGCCACGTTTTTTCTGACCCTACATGGCACTTTCTGTTGTGCCTATACAGGAGTACATGGGACCAGGTAGTGAAAAAAAAAAGATGAACTTTAATTTAGGTGAGGCCCTGATGGGACTCAATGCACAGTCACACAAATGTTTTTGGCAACGACAAGGTATGGTGGTAAAAATGAGAAATTGAAGGCCCTTGGAAAGGTGGAACTGATCCTTTCAGCAATGGGCACTGTTTTATGCTGACTCGCATGCTGGCAAAAGCTTCCTTCAGGCTGTAACTATGCCCCACTCACAGTCTAAGTGAAGGTTTGGAAAGTGGAAAACTGAGGGTGGAGCTGAAACTTATTTGACATCAATTACACTCACCTATATTAAACCCAAAATAAGCCAAACAGTGCAGTTCTTAGCCTTGATCCTGTTTCAAAAACCCACTATCAAGCAATATGATCAGAATGAAAACTCTGTGTCGAATATGATATATTTCTAGTTCTTAGCCTGTGTAAGAGATCTGCCAGTTTGAATAAGCACTTTGTGGGAATATCATTTGATGACTTTAAGAGGGGAAGAAAATACATTTACTGTAATGAACACCACTGACATGCAAAATGAATGGCCTATTAATTATTGCCATAGATTCCAAACCACCATGTAGGCAGCCAAATCACAGTCTGGTTGTTTTATGGTGGCAGATCCTTTCCTAAAGATCCCATGGCCCAGGTTTCAGACAAGATACAGTCAAAGGAGGGAAGCAGGTAAGTGGGTGTGAGAAAAGGAAAACATGTCATTAAGCTTTATTATTAACTCCTTGCATGAAACATATGTTCCAGGTTTACTTTAAAAATAATCTGTGTTCCTATGTCTGGAGACACACGTGCAGAAATCGACCTCCCTCCCAAGTTCTACATGACTTCAGGATTTTTTCTCCCCCCTTTAATTTGCACTGAGCTGGGAATGTAGCTTTATACATGAAAAGAGAGCAGAGGCCTTGAAATAACAGGTCTGGTGAGCTGTGCTGGTTAACAAGTTGAAATACAAGCCATTGTGGATTGTTGGGAGCAGTTGTCCTTTGAAGTCACTTGATATTATTGCTCCTGAGCTGGCACACAAAGTTTAGAGAAATAAGCATGACAAAGTGCAGGGAGCCTACATGGATGTCACTCCTTTTCTACAAACTCTTATTGCTAAATGAACTTGGAAGCTTAACAGAAAAGGAAAAATTAATAAACTCAAAGCAAATCTTGGCTCTGTGTGCAAATTAGCCAACTGTCTTTAAGCAGAATTGTCAAATGGTATTTTGAGAAACACTGTTCACATAATTTACTACATTACTTGTGTAAATGCATCAGAGCAGAACCTTCCATGCAGGGTGGATTGTCACACACTGTCACATGCTGAATGACACACAGAGCTGGCTGCTGATTTCTTAGAGTGTTACAGCACTAACTCTGCTGGGGTGTTACAGTGCACCCTCAAAATACAACTTCTACAGGCTTTACACACTCCCTTCATATCAGCTTGTTTACACTTCAAGCTTTATTTGGAAAGTTTTATTACAATCCCCTAACGTCAGTTTCAAAAATGTTCCAGAAAGTCATTGATGTTCCATGAAAAAACAGTTTACACTCCCAATAACTTCTTTCCTCCTTCCTGCCAACCTGCTCCTCCCCTGTTCATCAGCACCTGCTCTGAATTTCATGAATAGCTTTGTTCAAGTTGCTGGGACTCCATGGGTTCAGAACTAGAAAGAAAGAAAGAAAGAAAGAAAGAAAGAAAGAAAGAAAGAAAGAAAGAAAGAAAGAAAGAAAGAAAGAAAGAAAGAAAGAAAGAAAGAAAGAAAGAAAGAAAGAAAGAAAGAAAGAAAGAAAGAAAGAAAGAAAGAAAGAAAGAAAGAAAGAAAGAAAGAAAGAAAGAAAGAAAGAAAGAAAGAAAGAAAGAAAGAAAGAAAGAAAGAAAGAAAGAAAGAAAGAAAGAAAGAAAGAAAGAAAGAAAGAAAGAAAGAAAGAAAGAAAGAAAGAAAGAAAGAAAGAAAGAAAGAAAGAAAGAAAGAAAGAAAGAAAGAAAGAAAGAAAGAAAGAAAGAAAGAAAGAAAGAAAGAAAGAAAGAAAGAAAGAAAGAAAGAAAGAAAGAAAGAAAGAAAGAAAGAAAGAAAGAAAGAAAGAAAGAAAGAAAGAAAGAAAGAAAGAAAGAAAGAAAGAAAGAAAGAAAGAAAGAAAGAAAGAAAGAAAGAAAGAAAGAAAGAAAGAAAGAAAGAAAGAAAGAAAGAAAGAAAGAAAGAAAGAAAGAAAGAAAGAAAGAAAGAAAGAAAGAAAGAAAGAAAGAAAGAAAGAAAAAAAGAAAAGAAAAGAAAAGAAAAGAAAAGAAAAGAAAAGAAAAGAAAAGAAAAGAAAAGAAAAGAAAAGAAAAGAAAAGAAAAGAAAAGAAAAGAAAAGAAAAGAAAAGAAAAGAAAAGAAAAGAAAAGAAAAGAAAAGAAAAGAAAAGAAAAGAAAAGAAAAGAAAAGAAAAGAAAAGAAAAGAAAAGAAAAGTCAGTCTTTCTATGTCTTGGCAAAAACTCTGTATTTGTGTAGTACCTGGCAAGCTCAGCACTATTTTTGTAGTTGCCATATGGATTAAGGACACACTCCCACCAGCTCTTTGGTGCTGGTCTTGCTCAACTTCCTTGTCCCCTCTTCCCCCACCCTTTTTTTTTATTTTTACTCCTTTAAACATGTTTCCAAGATACCTTTGGAATTTCCCCCTTCTGCTTGGAGGCGAGCACTTCTCACACAGAAGGGAGCACATCTCCTCAGGTGACATTCTGGGGTGACTTTGCTGTGGAGCATTGGGGTGGGAAGATACAGTTTCTATTGAAGAACACCTTGAGCAGGGAGTGGTGTCTGATTTCCCTCGCAGAGTAAGCTTTTGATGCAGGTATTTACTGTGTGATCATGCACCGCCTGGCAGAAGGAGGCCTCATCTGCTCAAGGCCTCCTGGCTACTGCTGTAATGAAAACATTGAACAATGTCAGTCTTCTTCAGCTCCCAAGCACTGCAGTGTGTGCTTTCCCCTTTTCTGAGTGCTTACAAACAGCCTTTCCCATTTATTAGCTCGGTGGAAGCACTGCAGAGTGATCTCAGAGCACCATCCTGCTAAGTCAGTCTCGGGATTTTATAGAGTTGACTGGGGAAAAAAAAAAACCAAAACTACAAAAAAACCTAAACAAAAAGTATCTGTGACTCATGGAAAGAGCTCTTACATGTCTGAAACATACTATCATCAGCTTACTAGTGCTGCACTTCATATGGCTTAATTATGTGATTATTTAGTCTATTATCTCCAAAAGAACTTATTTTCATCAGTCAAATTGTTCTCATGAGCAGGTCTTTGGATAATGTGTTAAAAGCCTCTAGGAAAAATATTTAATCCTTGTTTCATTTTAACGTAATCCCCTTGTTTTAATCTCTTACAGTGTAGCTTTTTACATGTTATCAGGTTATTAATTTATGCATTTAATTATCAGTGTAGCCTTATATGGTTATTTTCTGCCTTCCACCAAATCTCCTGATTCGGTGACATATCTTAAGAACAGATGAAAAGTAACTTTGGGGATTAAGAGAGACCTGGATCACCTTCTGAAAACATTGGTGCTTATTCTTCCTACCACAAGCATAGAAGAAAATTATTTGCTTTTAACTGCAGATATCTGGTATTTCTGTTTCCCTTTCTTTCACAGCTGCTCTTTGCTTTCTCACTGAAGGGTTTCTTCATAATTTTATTACCAGTTTCCTTCTGGAGTGACCAATGGCAGGAATCATGAGTCACCAGCAGGTTAAAAGTTCAATGCTAGTTGTCATCTTTTTCTATAATTCTGTTCCTGCACATTTTCTGTGTCTCCTACTTTCTGTCCTTCATTTCAAAAAAGTATTACTCTGGCCGGGAAATAGAGGCAGGCACTCAAATTTTGCCATCCTTCAAAGGAAGATGGAGCACTGAGAGCTTCAGGTGTCCTGCAACTCACAGAATGGTCCATACAGCTGTGCCCATCCACAGGAATGAGCTGACCAGAAATGCCTTTCCTCAGCTCGTACAGCAAAAGACAGGTTTGAAGTCACTATATTGTAAATTGCTCATTTTAGTCCCAGCAGGGGTGGCTAAGGCTCTTCAGCAGGTGATTCCAATGTGAAATAAAGTAACCTAATCATTGGAATATTTTGAATTAATTTTGTCAGAGTCTCTGATTTCAGGCTGTGGATTTTTAATAACAGCATCTCCTGCTCCCTACCTCTCAGGTGTACAGTTAGAAAAGAAAATGGCATTCTGGCTTAGAAGGATTTATGAACCAGTCAGTGTAGTAATGAGCATGGGCCTTGCTGCTTTCTGGTGGGGGATGAAAGCTTTCCTGCCTCTGCACTGCCTAAGTGAAGAGGGGATGGACAGAGACAAGAGTGTGGAGAGTGAAACTGTGTCAGAAGAGAAGTGAGCTGAGCCCAGATCTCGCCAGCTGGAGAGGAGTTTCCTGAAGGGAACCAACAAGAAAGGACAAAAAGCCCACAAGAAACCTGGGCAATATGAAAGCAGCAGGGAGCAGGAATGAGCTCCTACACAGTAGCAAAGAGTCTGTCATAGCCACCACACCTTGTGGTTATCGAGCTGCTCCACTGTCACCTTCTAACTAGGAGGGACAGAAGATCCAGCCACAGCATCTTCACAGCATAACAGCCCTGCATATCAACAAAATAATAAACACTGCAGCCAAGTGAGCAGGGGGAAAGAGACATCAGTGAAACTCCTGTGTTTCCCTGAGGTTCTGTTCACCCAATTGTAAAGGCCAGTGGCTACAGAATTGCAACACACAAGTGTGCTAAGAATTTGAGGATGTCATTCTCAAATTTTTTTTTTCTTTTCCTTTCAAGTTATACTTGGTAAATATGGAGGAATGAGTGTTTCCCTAGATGATACATAATTTATATCATCTGTTTCTCTGCAATACACTCCTTTCCTAGAGCCGCTGCTTTTATAATTTTTTTTTTCTGAGGTGTTGTCATGTTGCTCTCCTTACCTACATGATTTGCCAAAAAACTGTGGCACAAAGAAAATGGGCTATTTTAGCTTAAATTAATAGGGAAACTTAAGGAAAAAGCAAATCCAGCCCTATTACTCCAGTTTACACAAGCCAGATTAGAAATTAGCCATTGCACATAGTTTGCAAGTATGTTTTGTAAACTAGCTTGTGCAAAACAAGCCAGCTGAGTGAGACTGAAATTTCAGTTGTTTAAAGTCTCTCATTATGTGTCACCAGGGTGATTCACGTGTAGATCACTTAATCTAGTTAATGAACACAATTATAATTTTTGACAATATTAATTGGACCTCTATTTATACTCCTTTCTGTATTTTACCTTCATAACCACCTCCATAATTAGCAACTCCTACAGCTTTAGTATGCCGAAAAGAATAGTTTACTTTTATAGAACGTGTATTTCATTATTAACTTCCCTTTCATTTCCCCTCCCTCCAATACGTTTCCCCACAGAACTTCCAAGCCTTTCTCTTCTTCTCCAGTCATCAGCAATTGGGCTTCATCTTTGCAATTAACAAGGGTGAGAGCCACTGCCCGTTCAGAAATCGTCTGCCACACACTTTCAACTCAAGGCTTACAACTGCTCAGTCACAGTTGCTCAATCTAAGATGCCACACCAGTATTCTGGTATTTCTTTTACTTATAAAACTAAAGAATGGAAAGAATGGGTGTTTTCCTAGTTCAAAGATGGGTAAGACAACCAGCTTATGCAAAAGGGCACAAGCTCCACTCTTTTGCCCAGGATATCAGAGCCTGCTTGTAAAAGGAGGCAAATTAGAAACCCTGAAGATGTGCCCAGCTAACCCAGTGAATTATACATTTTCAGCTAGAGCTAAGTAATATTTTAATTAGCATTGCTATAGCAATAGGACCACACAAGGTAGAAACTTATTATGCTATGTATTTTCAGGAGACATGGGGCAAGGCAGTCGTTGCTCTGATGAGATCACAGCTGAGGCAGACAAGCCAGACATCAGTTGGGATGATGGCGCAGGAGCTGCAGCAGCCTGACTTGTGTCTGCAGCGGGTTAGCAACAAAGGTGGGAACAGAAGCCAATTCTCCCAGTTCCCAATCCATTTTCCTCCCTGCTAGACCCACACTTCCAGCCTGTGGTGTGGCACAGGCAATGGAGGAGGAGGCATAAATCTATCTCCACCCCTTACTGCCACAGGAGCTCTACCCCTGTAAGGTGTGGAGATTTATTCAAGCATTTGAAGAATACAGGAGGTCAAGGAGTATAAGGAAAGCATTGCACTAGACTACTGCACTTCACAGCCACATTTCTTGATAATCTCAAGTCCATAATTTTATAGCCTGAAAATTGATGATTTCTGGAAGATTTTTGATTCATTTACATGTTAGTGGCATAAATCGCTGCTGTATCTACAAACAGGTTTCATTCTCCATTTCCTGGACACCTGCATTTCTTTCTGCAGTGAAGAAGACCACACATACTGTAAAGATCTGTCCACAAGCAAAATTTTCCAACAATTTTTTTCCTAGTGTTTTTAGGTGTATTTTAATTTTCCTATTTAGCAAAAGTGAAACACTTCGTGGAGAGCGGCTCTGACAAAGGTGCTTCACCTGGTGGGCAGGTACTGCTCCAAAACCTGCCTGGCTTCCTCACAGGTGAGCTCTCCAGCCATTGCTGTCTGCCTGGGACACTGCTGCCAACATGAAAAGATTCTCCTTTTCCATATGCCATACCTGGCAATTTCAGGTGAGGAGGTCTAAGGCACTTTAGATTATTTCCTTCAGGCAGCCTATTGCCAGTACAGCGTTTTGAACTGAGCCCAGTCCTGAGGTTTTCATCTTTACTTCAAAAAATCCATACAGAGTATTTTAGATTACTGAAGGGCAGTGCTATGGAGATCTGTATTGCCACAAAAGGCTTTATTACACAAATATTTGATGCTGAGAAAGAATGTATCTTTCATTAGGGCTCAAAAGGAACAGCTCCAAAGACATTTTATCATGTATTTTTTGATCTGCCTAGATGAAAGCCCTAACTATTATGGAGTACAAGTGAACATTAGGCCTGGTTCTGTTGTCTAGAATCCCACTGTGATTAGCGCTCCACAAGTTCCAAAAAGTTTGGTCCCTCATCAAAAGCTTGTACATGGGAAGGTAGCTGTGATACATAGTATGTAATTAACCTGAGAAATTTACATTTCATTCAAATTGCTAATGAACAAAATAATATCAGACACAAGAATGGAAAGTACCAAACCTGGTGTCTAAGTCTGAAAGTATTTTAGATATTGAATGATGAGCTTTAATAAGAGCAAGCCCTGAATAGTTACTGACTGGATGGAAAAGCACAAATAATGGAAGTCATGGGAAAATGGTACAATTGGAATTTGCTTTCAACATTTCACATGGCTTTATAAATATTTAGCACATGACATGCATACACCCTTTTCCTACTGCTTTGTGTCTCCTCTTACAGCAGTCAGAGACACTGCCTAAAACAGATTAGAGCCTTGCAAAATCTTTATTAACAATTAGCCTCAAATATGAGAAATGTGTCTGAATCTTGATTAACTGAACATGATCATTAATATAACTATTCATATTAATCATGATGTAGTCAATTATAGAGCAAAAGAACTAGAATCATGCTCAATCATAATATGAGATGCAATGAAAAGAAGATCTTATTTTTATCCTTTGCTTTAAATTTGACAGGTAATCAAAGACTTCTTTAAAAGTAAAGAATTTCTTTGCATGGGAGCATGCGCTTCAAATTGCAGAAAGAGGCTTCAAAAGTACCTCACAATTCTCAACAAATTCTTTCAACAGTATAATGTTTGCAAAAAATCAGGACACATGTTCATAATCTACTCAGGTAAACACAAGATGACTAAGGTTAATTTGATTTTGCTTCCTGATGTCATAATTAAAGTATGAATATCATTTAGACATCAGTAGATAAAAAGTATGTCAATGAAAGACAAGCAAAAATTCAAATTACTAAGGAGCAAAATTAAGTTAATTTCAGAGTGGAATGTTTGTAAGCAGTGTGTAATCAGTCTTCAGTTTAAATGACTCTTAATTAAATAATCTATTATTATACGCACTGGGAAATCGAGCCTAAACATGCACAAATGCAAAAGCTAAAAGACCCAGCTCCAGTCAGCATTCAAATGTAAAGAAGTTTTAGTACAATAATATTGGCCAAAAATATATTTTTTCTGGGGGAGTGGTTTTATATTTTTAAAAGCCCCTACTGGCATGAAACTCAGCTGAACACTCCACTGCATGTTTCACTAGGTGTAACGAGGGTCAAATTCAAGCCCAAGGTACAAACCTTAAAATTTTGATGACATTCATGTATGTCATACATTGACATTTGAGCACGGTGTATCCATAAACAAACACAAGCCTACAACGAGACATTCTCTGATGCTGTTTGAGGAGTCCGTTGCTCACTTGTCACTTGGGCACACCCATGCCCAATTTTCTTTTCAGCAACCAGCATTATCCTCTGTACCCCCCACTCTGAGGCAGTTACTCATTTCAAGGAATAATAGCACAGTAGTCCCCGAGAGAGCGTGATCAGCCGCCGTCCGTGGCGCTGAGCAAACATCGTCACTCGCGGTATCGTGCCTCAGCTTGGCCCTGCTTCTGAAACAGGATCAGCACAAGCCAACCAGTCTGGCAGGACTGACTGACGTTGCCTTCACATCAAACATCACCTCCACCCCAGAACGTGCCCGCAGGGGCTTCCTTTGCAGGGTTTGCTGAGGGGAGAGAGGGTGTGGGTAAGGCACTGAAAGCCACCTCTTCTTTGGGAACCCAAGTCCCGCTCGCAGAAGAGGCACAGGTTTAAGTGTCTGTGACCTCCAGTGAGACCTGTCCCTCAAAAGGCTCTTGCTTTTGAAAATCACACATGGACACAGGCCAAAAAATCACTTAGACTCTTCTTGAAAATTGTAGCCCTGTTACAGAATTCAAATGTTATGCCTTTGATACTCAAAGCTGTAAACTAATAAGAAGGGAAGCATATAGGTTTAGGCCAGGACAAAACTTTTGCAATTTCATGCACTGAAACCTGCCCAGAGTTACCACTGGTGACTTTCTTGCAGTCAAAGAAAGGCTCTTTCCTTAGGCCCAACTTTTCTAGGTCATGGGTAGAAAGTGAATTAACCCAGTAGTGTCCTATTGAACTGTTTGCTCAAGGCTCACATTCATTACACTGTAGCATTCTCCTGGCTGAGCATCCACATCTCATGCCAGATCTGAGCTGCTCCACTGAGTGACTGAGCAAGACAATCTTAAAGACTTATTGTGAAAGCCTAAATTTCCACAAACCCAGCTACCTGACCTAGCTGATGCTCAGCTGATGTGAAATTCACAGAAAGGAAAAAACCCCAACAATTGTCACAGCTCCTGACCTCTTTCTAGAAAATGCTTCTGCATCCAGTTTTCTTCCACCAAATGAAACCCAAGTCAAGAGCTGCCACGAATAACTAAGGACATGAGTTTATCTCTAATACTCCACCAGGATGAACATGAGACATCCAAAGGTGGCTGGAGGCAGGAGCACTGCACAGGAACCCTCAGTTGCTGGTTCCCCAGCTTCGGAAACCTATCGCTGCCTTTGATCAGGGAAGAAACCTCAGCTCTGCAATCTTGCATTCAGGCTTGCTATGGTTTTAACCTGCTGCAATTAGCATCACTCAGTGCTGGTGCTGATAACAGAATTGCTTCTGTGGTGTAGGAAGATCCATCCTCCTTGATGGAGTGAGATCAGTAATGGATCCCCATGACAGCCACACATTACTGCCAGAGCAACCTGCCTTTGCAGAATCATGCTATGTAGTGTGCCACTTTCATCTTCATCATCATTTTTGTCCTGACTTTGCTACACTGCATAAAGGCTGGAAGTAGAAATGCACACAGAGATTTCTAAGATGTGCTACATTGATAGTTTTGAGATGCTTATGGTGTTACACTGCATGAAAACAGATGTTTATAGTAAGCCTTGACATTAATCTTATGCTGGTAAATGATGCTAGAGGGAAGAAATTGACTTGCACTCAGATGTAAGGCATTGATATCAATCTCTTTTTTTTTTTCTTTTTCCTCTATCATTTGACAAAAGGAGAGGAGAATCTTAGTTGTTACTGCTGGGTGGACTTCTAGCCAAAACTGATTGCTAGAAACATTAAAAAATTGATCTTAGCTCAGAAAAAAATGTCACAGAAGAAAAAATACTGCCAAAAGTTCATGTCAGCAAGTTAAAAGAGGCAAGACCATATCACCACTAATTCATATACAAAAAACTAGTCAATTTTATGTGTACTGACAACTTGTACATCCTCATCTTCAGCACGAGCAGCAAACATTTATAGCCTGAAAACAAACATTCAGGGAGTGTCCACCCTGGCCTTTCTAAACAGCAAACACTTAACTCAAGGTGAAACTGCACTGCAAGCATGCCAAAATCCAGGCTGTGCTTCATTTCCTTGGGCTGGGAGGAGAACTGAGGCTGAGTGCAGAAAGTCTGGGAAGCCTGCAGAAGGTGCATTGCCCTGGGAAAGGCCACAAGGGAAGAAATGGGTCTTCATAGCAGCAAAGCAAAAAGTAGCCAACAGGTACAGTGGCACTTGCCGCTCTCTTCCTGTGCAACTGCACGACAGCATCCAAGGAAAGAAATGTGGAGATGGAGCATTACAGAGTAGGATTTGCAGCAGCAGTTTTAACGTGTTTCAAACTATTCCTTCCTTATTAGGAATCTCATCAGCTAATTGTTCCAGTGCCTGGAAAAAGTCCTGGCTTTTCTGACAAAAGCGAGCTGCTGCTAGCCAGCATCCAACACAGCATGC
The DNA here is from genome assembly GCA_013399945.1 of Ploceus nigricollis. Taxonomy (NCBI): domain Eukaryota; kingdom Metazoa; phylum Chordata; class Aves; order Passeriformes; family Ploceidae; genus Ploceus; species Ploceus nigricollis. The sequence continues at coordinate 155,949 of VXBC01002728.1, read as the reverse complement.
CCAAGGTTTTCCTCCTCCTTCCCAGCACGGAGCAGCCGTGCAGGCCAACTCTTTCATCATGGGTGTGTTACACTGACAGCTGCCCTCCTCCTCATCTCCTTTCAGCGGGGAAGCCAAGACATAAAGGAGCTGCAGCATCTTGGCGAGGGCCCTTATTAGGCAAACAAACTCATATTAACCTTTTATGTGAAACATCCTGTGGTGCAGGCAAATTTGACATGGTTTTAGGAGCTGTGATGGTTTCCTAAAGGACATAATCTCCACTGAACAATGGAATCTGTTCATCCTGTACCCTGCCAGTAGGGATAACATCTGCTGTCTTCACATGGCTGCATCTTCTCCTTGCAGTTGCATTCTGCGTGGTCCCCCCCCGCCTACATATATTTCCTTTCTGCTTTTAGCCCCTGCTTTTCCAGGCCTTCTCCAGCTGCAGGTCTCCAGTTCCCTCAGCATGTCTCTGGGTGCCAGTGACCTCGGAGGACTGGGAGCAGGGAGAAAGAGGCAGGAAACCTGTGGGAAGGTGAGCAGTAGTGTGGATGTGACAGCCTGGTCAGAGAGCGAGAAAACTGAATTAGTTTTCTCACAATGGACTTGTGAGACTTTTTAGGGAGCTGTAGAGAAATTATGATAACTTGTTAGTATAAACAGCCTGCAGGTGGTGTTTTTCTACTCTATTTTCTGCTCTTCTCAAGGACTGTTTGTGAGAAAAGTGTTTTTGTTAATTAGCCAATCAAGTAGAATGTGTCGAACCTGGTTATAAAAGAAGAGAACTTTCATATTGAAAGTGCTGTTGTGTGAACCAGCCTGCTTGTGGATTTGTGTCATTTCTTGCTCAGCAGTGACACAGTAGAAGGGGGAAATCCTTCCACCAGAATACTAGGTTTCTTCAGGAATTCAAGGCCTTGGAACAGCACAGTGCAAGTGCCATAGCAATATTTCTTCTTCTGAATAGAGACTCTCCCCCTAGGAGATTCCACATTTATGGGAGCATGTTAATTATTCATTCAGATGCTTTTTAGATCCAGTTTGTTGCTGTTAAACCAGGAACAGAACCACATAACTGAGCAATTTACCAGGCACTTAACTGAGCTCCAGACCTGGAGCAGTGCTGTCTGCAGCTCAGTCTCACGACTTCATTCCTGGAAGGGTTGAGAGAGAAACCACAGGAAACTACAAAGATGATGTAACATGTCTTGGTGAGCATTTTTCAAATACACCACCATAGGAAAAGCAAGGCTTAGGAGTATTATTGAATTTTCTAATGATTCAGCTTATGGTTTTAGGCAAAATTCCTTTTTTTTTTCTCTCCTGTCCCAAAAAGCTATGACCCTTTCTTTTACAGGATGAACAATGGTTGCTAACTATAACATAATACAAAGGTGGCAGCTCTTAAACCAATCACAAAGATTCACCTAAAAAAAGGAACTCAGTAGCAAAGTGCTGTCACTGGCACTACTCCCAATCAATCTTGAGGATATATCTGAGGTGGAATTTATGGTCCATAAAACCAATCCATAATTCTAAATTGGTTTGATTTCAGCACAGTAGCTTAAATATTTATGTAGCTTAAATGAAAGTGGCTAGTGGCTGGATATATCCTGGACTCTGGTAGTGCTTTCCTTCCTTCCTTCCTTCCTTCCTTCCTTCCTTCCTTCCTTCCTTCCTTCCTTCCTTNGCTTTCCTTCCTTCAGTCCTTCCGTCCTTCCTTCCTTCCTTCCTTCCTTCCTTCCTTCGGTGTGCTATTTTGCAAGCTATGAAAAGCAGAGAGTTGAAAAGAGGTGGATGTGCAAGCCAGTTATGCTGGCTTTTCACAGTAGTCTAGGTTAATGTATTTTTATCAAGTAATGCCAAGAAGTTTTTTTTCACACTAGAGACCATCAATAAACTCTACTCCAAAGAGAAAAAGGAAGAATCAGCCTCTCCCTACAGTTTGCTATAAAAGCAAGCCCTGCCTTTCCCCTCCCTGAGCATGGGCAGGGAATCAGTGCTTGGCCACTGGGTGAGATCTTTGTGACAGTGGGTTTGCATACCAGCTGCTTTAGTTGCTCTGCCCCAGACACACTTTGATCTTACGATTAAAACACGTTCTCATTTTGAACATTTGCATCCCTGCCATGCACAGGTGAGCTCCAGCCATGCAAACGGGCTGTGCTTCCAGGACTATGCAAAACATCCCTGAGCTTTATACAGGAGTTTCCAGGACTTGAGAGAAGTAACAGCAAGAAAAGCTCAAGGAGGAACAACAACTCCTTTGATTCAGCAGTTTATTGTGTTACTCTGTGTTCCCACCTGGGGAAAAGGCTACATACCTGTTCATAGGCTCAGTAGTGAATTAGATGCAACTTGTACAAAAAATATAGAATAGAAATCAGACAGAATGTTCCACAATTAACTGCTAACTTCTGATTTTAGGAGGATGGGTGTGAAGGGGAAAAAAACCCTTTCCCTCACTATGTACTCCTTTTCAATGAAAACAAAAATGGAACTTTGCTATGGTGTAATTAAGGTTATATGTTTGAACTACTTGCTAGAGCAATATATACCTTAATGCTTTTATTTCTTAAAAAGCTGCATTTCAAAATTTCTCAGGCCATAGGAAAGTTCAAACAAATTACTGTTTGTACAGCACTCTTAGGTCTGCATATGGAAAGCCTAATAGGTGCAGAATATCTGCCAGAACAGCTGTACCATGAGTTAAATATCATGGTTTAGCCAATTTTACTGGCATAAGTTTTCACCCAGTGCCCCATCCAAAGCATTCAGCATTCAGACCTACATTAACTCTATGCTCAGAACAAAGTCCTGGATGCATTTCCTTTCTCATACTGGCCTGAGATTGTAGGGTTCCACTTGAACAAGGTACTCAAAGCACATCTCTATGTGGATAAAATATGCCAAAAAGTCAAAATGCTTTGTTTGCATAGATGCTTCACAAGAAATGCTCATTCTTCTGAGACCTTGGGAAGGGGAGGAGTTCTATTTATTTCACATCTTTTTCACTGAAAAAAGAAGGATGCTTGAAGGACCCCTCTAATATTGTGCTGACAGTAATTTTTTTTCCCAATTTGTCCATGCCCAGCTCCCAGGCTGGCATCCTGCTTGGTCAGGCCAGCTCCAACCATCATCTCCAGGACACTGGGATATGGTCAGCCTGCCACAAGGAGCAGAAGCACAGGGCAGCTTCTGGTCCTTGCTGAAGGCCTGGGAGAAGGGAAAGGTCAGGGTGCTTCCTGAAGGACCTCGTGTGGGCACAGCTTCAGCAGGAAGGGTGGAGGTGACTGCCACGCAGGAGCAGCCTATAGCACAGAGATTAAGGAGCTCCAAAAGGAGGTGGGAGCAGTGGGTTTGGATCCCCTCAGGCACAGGAGGGCCCTAAACCTGGGTAACCTGCTTTCTGGATGAGACTTCAAAGATGGGACTGCTCCTGCTCTCCCACTCACACGCCCTGAGGTGTGGTTTTACACACACCCCTCACTCAGGGCTCCCTGATGGCTCTTCCTAGGGGCTGTGCATGGGACTGATCACTGGGGTGGGCTCTGTCCCAAGCTCCAGGTGCCCTCACACCCCCTACTCCAGACCCCTGGATTCTGCAACTCACCTCAAGGGCCCTTTCTGTGTGCCTCAGGACTCTTCTGATAAAAGGAAATGACCCTTCACTAAACCAGCAAGGTTTTCTGAAGGTAAAATACCTTAAAGGCTGTCAGAGTCTGAAAGCAGACAATATTCATAGGGCTGATGGATTGAGAGAAACAAGAGAGCCTCACATGGCACCTCCAAACCACTCTGGCTCTGAGCAGAGATCTGCCCACAGGGGAAAGGGAACCTTGGAGCTGCCGTCCTTGGAGGGATCCGAGCCCACAGAGTTAATTGCATCAAGTCTTATGGGGGAAAAGAAAAGCAACTCTCAGGTTACAGGCAGGTTGCTGGGAGCACCTCTGAGGGCATTGAATTGCACAGGCTGATTATTCTCTGTGCCAATATGCTTCGCTGAATGCAAAATTAAGACAGCTAATTTTAGTATAAGTTCAGTTTACATTAGCCACAATCTATTTAAGTGATATGACTACAATGAGGAAGCCCACAAAATATTTAGGACAAGAAAGTGTTCTGCTTACAACAGAAGAGCTTTCCTTTGGATATATTGCATTTCTTTTCTCCAATTTGTTTCTAAAAGGTCTGGTTAAGGGTTAAATACCGCTAGTGGAGTCAGTGCTTATGCTTTAGCTCTGCTTAGCAGCCATAATAAAATATAGGTATTATGAGATATTACTTTCTGTTTTTTTAATCTTTTGAAAACTTCAGGAATTTATTTCACTCACCGAACTTCTCCTAGTTTAGTTACACCATCAAATCTACTTATCTGCTCTAATAGTTACTGGTACTAATCTGTTCCCACCGAAGTCAATAGCAAAATTGTTGTTACTGAGTACAAGTTCAGGCCCACAGCAATATAAAAAGCTACCACAAAAAAAAAAAAAAAAAAAAG
>VXBC01002728.1:76873-145849 GCA_013399945.1 Ploceus nigricollis | reverse complement strand
TCCAACCTCTGTTCTAGGTCAGCCAGCACAAGGCATCAGCACGAGGCTCTGTGCAGCTCGAGAGTTAGCCGAGTTTGCACCAGACAAGCTCCAAGTATATAATTAATATAATATAATATAATATAATATAATATAATATAATATATATATATCCATGCTTTAAACACCAATGAAAATTCTCCAGTCCTTATGCTGGCAAGACTGCCTACAAAATCTTGAACTGGAAACACAGCATCTGGCCAGAGATATATTTTCCCCAGAACAATCACTACATTTATTTTAAAATGAGAAATAACAAACTGAAGTTGGTAATTCTTCCCTAAAATTAACGGAAATTTTATTCCAAGACACAGAAGAAAGCAAGGAGATGAAAATTTTGTTCCAAATCTTCTCTCTGTGAACATAACATTCAGTGAATAAANGAGAGCCAGAAAATGCCCAAGAGGGGTGATGAGCCTTTGTAGGGCTCTCCTTTGGTGAGCCCTCTCCCAGATGCATCTTACAATAACTTCTAAGGGTCTGCAAAACAAAACTCTCTGCAGGCAGCACGTGGGAGTAGGGATGGGTTGAGCTTTTATCGCTCTATCAGTACAGGAATGCCATGGTGGTGATGAACCAACAACCCACTCCAGGATATTGCTTCTGAGATCTCCAGAGCCTGTGTCTGACACTCCTGGTGCAGTGAACACCACCCAGCCAACGAGCTCTGCACCTTTCTCTGCAGGAGAAACAAGAATTGCAGGCACATTTGTGTGCTGGGCTGCCTGGCTTGCCATTGCTGCTCCAGTTTCTGCTGATCCTTCTTGATGCTCCTTTGCACTCAGGCAGTAAAAAACAATCCAAGTTCAACAGTGGGATACTAACACTGCTAAAAAGACCAGACTTGAAACTACAGAATTAGCCAACATTTAAATGAACAAGTGAACTATTTTAAAATTGACTCATCCTTTAGAATGTGAAGCATATATTAATTTATATATTAATTTAATTCATCTGACTGAAACAGAGAACCACTGTCTAATTTACAAAGTTTTTCAGGTCACATTGTGTTTTCTCTGCTATAACTTTGAAAATAACTGAAGTGGTGTCAGAGGTCACGCATCAGGTTTCTAATCAGATAAAACTCACAGCATAACGATTTGGGTATTTAACTTTATTTAATTAGGTGGAGAATGGCAGTGCTGTGGACAGAGAGGATTTCTTGATACAAAGAGATGGAGTTTTCATAGATACTCCGTAATTAGTGTTCATGTTTATTTATCTTTAAAATTAAGCCCAGGATCCTAATTTTTTTCCTATCTTAATTTAAAACACTCCAGAATTATGTTGTTATGATTTTATCTTCACTAGAATTAACTCAAAACACTTGATCAGAAGAATCACCACCTATTTTCTATCTTTTTTCATGAGTTATGTAAATGAAACATTTGCTTTTGGAGAAGTATAATGAATAATATATTAAATATCAAAGAGCTCAATTTCTGNTTCTCTCTGTGAACATAACATTCAGTGAATAAAATCAAACCAGAGTCTTAACTTTATAATAATATTTTCTAATACCAATAGCATGGGTTTATTAAAATTAAAGTGCTGAAAAAACTCCCCCATTTCCCATGCCCATTCATTATTTTTGTACTTTCTTCAGTTAAGACAGCAAGACAAGTGTTTTCCTTTTCCTGCTCCCACCTCCTAGACGAAGGACACAAAGTGCCTTGAGCTTTTGAGATATTTTACAGCTTTTGAGAGCTATTTTACAGACACCAAAACTTTTCTGCCTTCTTGAAAACTTATGAAAAACACTATCAGCACTAGGAAGGCAAATAATAAATCAACACACTCCATCCCAAATCCACAAATAACTTTGATTCATAGCAGCATTTTCATTATTCATTTTATTTAAGAGTCTATTTTATTCCTTAGTAGTATTTTTGATATTCAAATATAATTAAAGGGATTCAAGGATGCCAAAGGCTGGCTTACAGCAGGTAGGGTCCAACACTCTGGTGTGCATAGCCTGGCAGCAGAGATGAGAGCAATCTGTTTTTCCAGGCTGACATTCCTAGTTTTTACCTCTCCATCCTCTTGCTGCTGGGACTCCTCCAGGGTGGCCAGCCAGGGTTTCCTAAGAGAGCCCAGGCACAAAGGCAAAAGTGGGGAAGCTCCACCAGGTCATGAGGGATGCACTGAGGAGCTTCCACGCCTTCCTTTGCCTTTTGTTGCCCTAAAAGCCAAGAAAGGAGGGGACAAAGCCTGGGCACTGGCAGGGGCAGAAGGCCAGTGACATTATTTTGTAAGTGGTCACCTAAGGAGCTTAAATAGAGGCCCAGAGCAGCACCCCACTGTGAGGCAGCTGCAAAGACCTCCTGCTCTCCGTGCCACACTCCTGCTCTTACAGGCTTTAAGATCAATAGAGTGCCTGATAATCCCCCTCCAGCTTACTCCTTTCAATAAACATTCAAGCAAAAGGAAACTTTAAGCAAGCATCATTTATTACCTCATCCTCACTGCTCTGCAGTAATTGAGGCATTGAAAGGATTCCTGTCCATAAACATTTACAGTGGCTGGGTAAGTTACAGTTCCCCTTCAAGTGGCATCCTCCAAACTTGTTCTTGAATTATTAAGGAATACAGCATGGCTGTAATACATAAGCCCTTTTAAAAATGCCCTCAGCCATTCAGAAGGAAAATATAGGCTTTGCTTTTGGCTTCCAACTGCTGAGACCTCCAATCTTCAAAAGTAATGCAGGTAGAAGGAACCTGCATTTTTAACTAGATCTGTTGAAGCAATACATCCCTAGAGTTCAACAACAATATACTTTTGCTTATTTGCCTTTTAAGAGTGATCTTCACAGCCTTCCAAGTCAATCCAGTAAGACTTAAAGGATTGACAGCTCTTTAAGGCCTTCAACAGAGCAAATTCAACTTGTCAGATTTAAGGGCACCTGAACCAGCTCTTGCAGTATCTCCAGGTATTTCTGGGACACTTAATACCACATACCACTTCATAATCTGTATTTTCAAGCAGCTATTTAAAAGAAAAGTTGGTTTTATTTGGTTTGGTACTGCAAGCCTGGCTTTAGCAGCAGAAACTAGAATCATGACAACAATAATTTATTCCTTTTTCATAAAGTCAAAATTGCACTGTAAAAGCATGTGTAAAAGCCTAGCTCCAGTCAGATGGAAAACACTAGCTGCTTAATTCCTTCTAAAATAGAAAGAGGATGGAAAGAGACTAGGACCTCTGCCAAGTTTTGTCCCCAGTCCTACAGCAGCTTATTTATTCACAGCAATTCAGCTCAACGTCATCGATTGGGTCCATCACTGACTCAGGGTAAGGATGCGAAGGAAATGTCATTCTAACTTTTGAACATTTCTGATAACAGGGAAAGGGCAGCAAACCATTTTCTTCTTTGGAGGCAAAGCACCCTCTTCTTGAAGCTTAGGAAAAATCTTCCACATCTTCTAGCTGAAGCATTTCAACCATACTGCCCTGCAAGGGGGATCCCTGCATATGGTGGAAGGAACAGGAGATGGAAGCAGTGTGATTTCACCCAGCACCAGAGCACCTGACATCCAGAGCTTTTGAAGATCAAGTGTCAGATGCTGTGGAAACAGTGAACAAAAATACAGACAATTAGTAACCTGCAATTTTTCAGGCTGCTTCAGAGTATCAGACAGCAGTGGGGCTGAACAAGTGCACTTTGCTTTATTTTTTTTTTTCCCCAGAACACTGACATCCCTTATAGATTTCAATATTTCTGCCTTGGTCCAGACAGCTCTGTTGCTGAAGTCTGCAGAATTTCTAGGTGCACATCATGACTCCTAACACATAAAACATTATTCCAAAGCACTTAAGGAAATGTAAACCTTGCCACTTGTGTCTGCAAACATTTAGCTCCTTTCCATTAGGAATGCTGCATCCATCTTGGCTGCAGTAATAATTATAATGTCACCAGTAACAATTAGAATGTCTCTAGTCATGATATCAGGTGTGAGGAAGTACTTCACATCTTTGGTATTCTCATTTTTCGTGCTTAGCTATACAAGTCAGAGGATCTGAGGTCTGCTAAGTGCCTTTTTAGAAAGTTTAATGCAACCATATTAATATATAAGCATTATGTGTGGAATAACTCCACACAAAAGGATATTAATAATTTATGTGCTTTTCTGAGGTACTTAAGTTTTCCTTCCCTTCATTGGAAACAGGCACTGACAAAGATATGATGGAGTGAGAAGCACCCCTACTAGAACCATAGCCGGTGTGTTTCACCAATCTACCTACAAAGCCTTTAAATATTTAATTTTTTTTCAGATGGCTCTTTACAAAGTGATAGACTTCTCCAGATATTTTGCCCTCATCAGTGTTGAAGCAAAACATCCTGATAAGAAGGGCAGTGTCGAAACCTGGAGATGTCAACACTGTAAAGTATCAAACCCCAGGGCTCCAAGAACAGTAAAACTCCTTCCCACTTAGAAGAAAACAAGTTTTTTGTCTGCCTTGCCTGTCCCCTCCCCCCACTCCAACTCCACTAATAACAAAGCATATAAATTATTTACATGTAAACAACTGGAGCAAGAACAGCTTCAGGCAACATGGGGAGTATTCAACTGGCAGCACTGGTCAGGAGGAGAAAGGGTTATTATTTTCTATGCAGTATTCAATATCTGTCATATAAAATATGAATTGTATTTATAATAATTTGTTACATGTACTGACTACTGGTTCTCTGTACTCACAGCAGTTTCACATGATCCAACTAAGCAGCAGCAATGAAACCACCACCAACTTGCAGTTGTGGTGTCCTCCAAGACGTAACTAGATGAGAGTAAGAGTCTGATTCTCATTCAGTTTTATTTGAGTTTGGGGTCAAATTCTTTGACTTGGCTTTGAAAGGCTGCTCCCTCCCCCTGCTCTGGAAAACAACAATATTAGTCACTAAATAAGGACAGAATCAGCCTTGATTTGTGCTTAAATTCTGCTTTTCAGTATGACCTCAGCAAGGAGTGGATTTCCTGGTGTGGAAGAGAGAGTTAGGAGCAGAAGGCAATCCTGGCTCTGCTGGCTGTGCAGGGGGAGCATTCCAGCCTTGTTCCTCTGGCTGGGTTTGCCAGGGACTGGGGGAAGCACATCCCAGCAGGTCTGGATGCACTTACACAAGAACCAGAGAAATTCTATTCATCTTTCTTTTCCCCCGTGCTTTTCTGCCCCACTCAAAGACATCAGCCTGCCTGCACAAGTTCAGTCCTGTTGGCCTTTTACAGCAAGCTGGAAATCTGAAAGGGGTGGTAGGGGAAATCAAATTTAGGAGGCTGTTTCTCTGCTCTTTAATACTACCAGTTCTGCAGGTCATTCCACTGAGGTGGAGGTGAGTTCTGTGGTGGGAGTTTTTATCCAGCCACAAGGATTTTTAAAGTCTGGAAATAAATTGGATTCAGTACTATGATGACTTGGGAAATGTTAAAATGCCTACTTTACAGCAATATTGCTGGCAGACAGAAAAGGTGTTACATTTCCAGCCTAAAAACCTGGTGTAAAACACGCCTAACACTATAAGGTCAACAAATGGGAAACCATGAACTAATAAAAATAGGTCTGAAAACCAAAAGCTTATTGGTCTAATTTCTATTTGGTTTCAAAGACTTTTCTAAAATATATTTAATTGGAATAATTCTCAGATATTGTTAGAGTGGCCAGTACAGAAATTGATGATTTTGTAAAGCAAGATTGAAGGTTGGTTGGTTTGGTCTGTGGAGTGTGTTTGGGTTTTGTCTGTTTGTTGTGATGTGTCCTGGAGGTGGTGTTCTTCTTTATTGTTTCTTTTTTTTTTTTTTTTTTTGTTGTGGTGTGTCCTGGGGGTGGGGTTTTTTTTTTTTTTTTTTTTTTTTTTTTTTTTTTTTTAATAGGTATCAAATCAGGGCTAGTGGTTTCAATACCAGAGGAGAAGACATGGGGACCTAACCTTCAATTTTGTTTATAGAATAAATTCTGAACATGGCCATCAGCAAACCACCTGAATTGTCTACCTTGATTTCCCTCTAGTTAAAAGAGAAATAATTACAGCATTTCTGAATGATACTGCAAGAATCAGTTAATGAAGCTTAATTTAGCTGATGAATTCATCAAGAACCACTAAATTAAGGATAATTGATAGTAAGTAACATTTTGATATTTGAAAATGTATTTGCTACCATGAAGTATATTTAATTGTTAGTGATAATTTCTCTGCGGCAGTTTGGTAAAAACTATTAATCTAAATTGACTACTACTTGTTAAAAAAATCACCATTTCTGAAGTGTAGACCTTCTGGTGTGCTACCTCTGTGGTTCTTTGAACTGGAAAAGACGTTCTAGCGTGGTTTAATCTTGCATCTGAATGAAACTTGCCTGGAATCTCAAGGTAGCTTTCAGCATTGAAAAAAGCTAGTAATTGTAAAAAAACCTTTAGCCAGGTTCCTTTACTGCTGAGGGGATGTTGGGAAGAGACTAAACCATGATGGATTTTGGTTTTGTCATGCTGCCCTTCCTCAGCACGACAAGAATACCCGTCTGCCCCCATCTAGTGCTGTGTTCCATTTAAAACACTGGGCAGGAAGAAGTTTGTGTCGCAGAAAACTGTTTGAAATATTCCCACCACCACCAGCTCCCACTTTTGTAGGGAACAACCACATCCCAGTGTTCAACTATCAGGAGCATAGAGATGCTCAGGACATCCAAATCACATCATCAATGCCAGGGCTCTGAGAATGGCAGGGAGAGAAAACCCCACCAGAAATGCAAAGCAAATGGTGCAACAGAGGCCCCAGCACCACAGATTTGCCTGAGAGCCCTGCCAAGCCCCACCTCTCGTAAAGGATGTTCCTCTTCCAGCAGTGGTTAGCAGCAGACAATCCTTTCTCAGTGTCAGGGAATGTCCTCAGGCGGGTAAGCTGTTACTCCACCAGGGCAGCAAGAACTTCTGTGGCTTCAGATTTGCTTCTTCTCAAAACTGCGTCTTTTAATCCAGCTCCTTGCTGCTGGTCTGCATGGACATATTCATGAAAGTGTGCTTATTCACTTGTCCAAGGTTTTGCTTGGATAGGCCACTTCTAAAACCCATGACCAGCACCATCACATTGTGTACATTAAAAAAAAAACAAAACCCTTTAAAAAATAAGATAAATAAAATACTTGTTTTGAAAGTTACATTGCTTGATCTAGATGTTTTTCTGAACAAATGGAAAAAAAAAAAAAAAGAGAAACAAAAACTCAAATCCCATGACTGTCAGCTCCCATTGGGTTTTTCCCATTAGAAATTAACCAGAGAGAACATAAGCCTCAATAAACTATAAGAAATTCCTTCATGAATTTTCCCCAGTTTGCTTTCCTTTGGCTTTCCATACTGGAAATCAAGGCCACCTCAGTGGTGATAAAGATGATGAAATTTGACATTTTAAATGTGTATCAGACATTATAAAAGTACAGGGATAAGAGGAACAAAAAACCCATTCAAAAGACCTTTAAATTTTGTAATGAAAATGAAAAGGGAAACAGTCCTGTGGTTCAGAATTCTTTTGCAAATATAACTGAAGCAATTACGTTTTGTTTAATCTCTTGCCAAAGCGCTGCATACCAGCTGAATTTCCACTTTTGCTAGAGGAAATGTCTGGCCTTACAAAGCAGTTCATTACACTTCCAGTGTGCAAAAAGTAAAGCTGATTGTACTGGTACAAGTATTTAATTTTACATCTCAACCCAGGCTTCTAATTAATCATTTAAACCCTAGGAAATGGTGTCATCCTAAACTTCCTAACAGCTGACATAATGCAGCAAAGTATTACCTCATGTAACCTGAATGAAAGCAGCCCAAAGGTCTGCTTTCTTCAGGTCATATCCATGGGTTGGTTTTTTTGGTTTTAGAACTCAATATGTATCAGCATGTCTGTAGATAATTATTAGGGGATAAGGAGTTCTTTGAAACAATGGCTATAAAATAATCTATAATTAATGGCCTGGATTATGCAGAAGGCTGGGAGAATGCAGTAGGGACACAGTGACAGACTAGTTTGTGCAACTCCACCTAAAAACCTGAGGCACAGCTAGGGAAGAGTTTTTGTTAAACTTTGTTAAACACAATTGTGTTAAACCTTGTTAAACACAATTTCCTAGCAGTTACCCTTCCCAGGCACAAAACAGAGCTCTAGAGACAGCTCTGACATGTCAGCTACCTTCCAACCAGATTTTCACATCTTGGCCTTCCTTGCTTTCTTTCTTTACAAAGATTTTTGCTAGAGTTTCTTGGTTGATATTAGAGATATGATGTGAAAACCTCTCAGAAGGTCCTCACTGTTTAATTAGCTCTTTCAAATGACATTTTTCCCTGCATTATCCAGGAGGCATGAAATTACAGTTTAAAGCTACAATTTATTTGATGGCATTTCACAGAATTGTCGATGCTGGAAGAGACCTTCAGTCACAGAATAGCCTGAGTTGGAAAGGATCCCCAAGGATCATCCAAGTCCAACCCTTGGCCCTGCACAGGACACCACAAGAGTCATACCACGTGCCTGACAACATTGTCCAAACCTCTCTTGAGCTCTGTCAGGCTTGGTGCTGTGACCACTGCCCTGTGGACCCTCTTCCAGTGCCCAACCACTCTCTGGGGGAAGAACTTTTTCCTGATTTCCAACCTAAACCTCCTGTGACACAACTTCAGTGCTGCTCTGTTGAAATACCTGAAAATTTACACTTGAGATCACAAAAATATAAGAAAATTTCCTTTCCCTTCCCACAGGAATTAGACACAGAACCATGCCCTCCTCAGAATGTAGTAAATCTTAGTTATCTGGAATATATTTCACTGTGTTAAGAAAATCCCAACTTTAGACCTGATTTTGTTTTACTTCCAATTTTCCCCAAACAAACATCACACCCCAGAAAAAATGTGATTGTTGGTGGAGCCATGGAGGATCCCCTTAGCAAGTTCACAGAATTCACAGAACCTATAAAAGGGCTTTGTGTATCATGATGAACTGAGCCAGGAATTAAATTGTACAATGCAGAGTCAGTAAATATATATATGCAATCCAAGGTGCGTAGGCCTTTCATTCCTCAAAAATGTTCCCAGGCAAAGTTACTGAATGGAAGTGTCAAAATAGCAGTGCCTTCTGGCAATGCAGGCAGGATTCCCACTTTGCCTCCTGCTAAAATCACAAATCAACAGGCTAAGCACACACAGTGGATAAAGAGAGAGCTCCATGGCAGGGTTTTCATACCTGTGTATGAATGATATCCGGAATCACAGAAGACAGGGATGAAGCAGGTTTAAATTTTCATTTGGGCTGCCCCCACCCTTTCTTTTCAGGTGCAGTCAAGTCACACCTGGTTAGAGAAAATCTAACAAGTTCTGGAGATCTCCAGTGGAAGTTCCACAGCCTGGCAATCATTCCAGCACCACACTACTCTTAGCATTAACAAAAACCTCTCCTCATGTTTAACCTCCTCCTGTCTTAGTAACTTGAGGCTAACATCAGGAAACAATAGCTCAGATGAAACTGTAAGAGCACTAAATGGAAGTGAAGATTACTTTACATCTCATACAAATGAGTCATTTATTTTAAAAATCCCTGGTTTTTACATTTTAAATTTTTTACATTTTTACATTTTTAAAATTTTATAATTTTTACAACAAATATGTTAAACACTGTTTAACACACATCACAATCCACCAGAAGCCCTAGCAACTCTCAATGCATTTTTTCTTCAAAATAACCATCTAGCTGTTCCTAAGGGCATAATCTGACATTTTTCTTAATAATTTTCTTTTATTTTTCTCAATGTTATTTTACTACATAGTTTTCCAAGATGTTCCTGTTTTTCCAATTGCTTGTAGCATAGTGTTACCTCTCAATTTAATATGCACCCTTTCTATGTTACCATCCCTGTCATCAAGGAAATAATGGAATTGTACAAGAACTAAAAGGGAAATCCAGCAGAAATGCCATTAAAACAACTTTCTCGTTAGGCAAAGGATCACTGACAGCAAATTCTTGAGCATGCTTTGCCAGCCAACCAGGATGTGCATTTCAGAATCATCTCAGCAAGTCCATGTAACAAATGAGATGGTGCCTGATAAGGATGTAAAAAAAGGTAAAAAAAATGTAAAAAACCTGCCCTGGTATTGAGGGGAGCTCTGCTATCCATGCCGTACCTACATTTTCCCAGAGAATGTCAAGGAGGTTTCCAATTATTAGTTTGGATTTCAAATTATTAGCATCTGCTGGATAATCAGAGATGTTCTTCTTACCCTAATGTTGCTGTCAGATCTTTTGTGGAACTGATATTGGTCAAACCATGCAGTGCAAGGGCCTCTGCCATCCAGGTGAGGACATCAGTTCTATCAGAGCTCACTAAATGCTTATCCCTCTCAAAATCTGCGGTTCCTGACATCCCCCATTCTCATTTTCCTCTTCTCATCCTGGTCTGGAACTCATGAGTGGCAACAGAATGGCTACCCTCGAGAAATGATAAAAAAAGAGCAAATAGAACAAATTTATTCTTGTCAACACATCTGCATGCCTGCCTGCAGCACTTTGCTGTCTTGTCCATTTTCAGTTTTAGGCTCCTCGAGGCAGAGGCAGGACACTTTATCCTGTGGCTACTCCCGGTAATGCTCTGTGCCTCCCACAGTGGCTTGGCCACTAATTGGAGCTGCAGGTTCCTGTTGTCACGGGGGGGATGCAGGGCAACCCTGCTGAACCCAAATTGCTTTCGATTGCTGCATGGGGCACAAACAGACACCTGGCAAATGACAGCCCGTATTTAGAGCTTCCTGGGAATCTGAAACTTTAATGATTTACAGCCCAATTTGGTAAGACAACCAGCAGCACACTTTTCTAACTAATTAGCAAACAGAGGCAGTCGTGGAGAATACCTATTTTACAGTTTTAATAACCTATATCAGCAACATGTCGTCCCCTCCCCCACCCAGATATCTGCATTTAGCAAGGAACAAATAAATTTAACCACTCTCTTCTGAGGTAATGACTTCATCTTCTTCTTATTTTATGCCTTGACCAAAGTAACACCTTAGTGACCATTTGGTTAAATGCATATTTTTTCCATTTCAGCAGAATAATTCCTGGAGAAAAAAAAATCCCACCTGCTCTGACATACTTCATTTTTATTTTGGAGACCCTCTCCAAATCCTAGTTTTCCTAGCAGGCCTGTTACATTGTGTTAAAACCCTCCTCCCTTAAATTATGCCTCAAGATTGATTCATTACTTTGGGAATGGTTTCAGGTATAGAAAGTCAGTCTCGGAATTCAAATCTATCTGCCTAAAAAGCCTCAAAAAACCCATTTTCCACACTTCCTTACCCACTGATTTGTCATTCTTCTGTAATTTCATGTTCCTTCTGACAAATAGAATTTTTTTGTTAGTACCAGATGATGACCAAAAAACATAGAAAATTACATATAATTAGGTAAAAATATTTTGCTTACGGGGGGAAATTAATTAAACCTGCACTCATCCACACCTTAAAGAGTGTGACAGCAATTAATGAGACCTACTTTGTAATGAACCATGAGCTGATAAAAAGTACTCAGTATTAACCTAAATATTTTTTGTAATAGGAATAATACCCTGAACAGATGGGAGACTTAGTATTTAATTTCTCAGAACTGTAAATCAAACACCACTCTGGCTTTTGAACACCAAAACTACCTACTCTTGATACAACAAGAAAATTCAGAGTGGTTCACTGCACAGCTGTGCTGGGATATCAGAAAATTTTATAGCCTAGGTGAATAATTATGTGTATTTTTAAATTTTCCATAGCATCTCATCTCTGAGAATCTCAAGCATACCAAATGTCTTCTCAGAAAGGTCACTGGACCTTTCTGCAGTCAGCATTTGATCCAGTTTGGGTGAGCAGCAGAGGATTTGTGGTTTGCCCAGAGTTAATGGCAGAGCTGGAGCAGAGTCAGAGCCCCTGCCGTGCCTGCTCTGACCACAGGACCACACACCCACATCACCCCACAAAACAACACAGGACTGCACTGAAAATGTATTTCCAGTAAAGCTTTTGTTGCATCTCTCCTGTGCAGCCCACCCCAGCTGTATAAGTGTGTATTTGCTCCCAGATTTTCAGTGCTCTCTGGAATTTTTAACCTCTTTGTATCCCAGTTAAAGGTGCCACGACTAAAAACTGGCATTTCCACCTAGATCTTCCATGAACTATATGAATAATCAATGGTAGAGGCATGAAAGCAAGTGAGCTCGAGGAAAGGAGAATTCCTCAGTTTGTTCTTTTACACAAGTAACTTCAGACAGCTTTAAAAAAAACAAAACTGGAGGAGAAATGCTGGAATCAATTTGTCTTTTGCTTGCAGAGATGTTTCACAAGCAGCAATAAAAGATTCCCAGGAAAAAGAAACCTCCCAAAACATTATTTTAAACCAAACTGGAACATTTTAAAATTAAATAAATGCGCAGGGAGCCACAGGGAGTAGCCAAATATCTGGAGCTGGCAATAAGCATTGTCTAAGAGCCTAAGCTTGGTCATTTAATCATTGGAATTCCTTTAGGTTTTTTGATGAGTCAGAAATTATGTATTTCCTCATAAAATATGCAGTTATGATTTCACAAAAAGTCAGTCCATCAATGGCCCTGGAATCCTGTAAAATATAGCTTGATGAAATTGCAAAATATTATGTTTCTAGTAACATGCAGGGTCACTTTTTCCCCCTTTTTACAAAGGGCCTGTACTAGACATCATTTAAATCCTACTTAAGACATTAAAACAGGATTTAAGTGGGATTTTAAAGATTAATAAACCTCATGTAGGTCTTTTAAACCAGGATGAATTTAATCTGCAATTCCCAGCAGCACATCAGGACAAGCTCACTCCAGTTTTTCTATACTTGCCCTAGGAGTACAGAATGCAACATGCAGGGAGTGAAAACATCTGTGATTCCCACAACTATTAATTCAGTCGCTGTCCAGACAACTAGGGAATCTAGTTATTTCCAGTCTACTTCAGCACATTCATCAAATAAAGGGAAAAAACAATGGAAAGCACCAGGAAGCCATCTTCCAACCACAGTGCCCTAGCAGAACTAGCTGTAAGATCAACAAGTATTTCAAAATAAATTATATTAGGGATTGAATGTATTTATACATACTGAAAATGGATTTGTGTCCTCCAAAAAATGTGGGCGCACTCACAATGTGGTGATTTTTATATTTGTTCACCCAAGTCCTCTGCTACTGATATCTATCAATTATTTTCTGTAAAGTTTAGCAGGGACCAAAAAAACTCCTGCTGGGTAAGATTTGCACACAGCTAGCAGCAAGCACATTCAATTATGAGAGTGTTTACTTAACTGCACAATGAAACATGACCATGAAGTGAGTTTCTGTCTCAAGGAAATACTTGTAGAAAATGTACCCAGCTTCTTTTTCTCCTTGTTTTGGAGTATGAAGTGCAAAAAGACAGATGCAACTGGCAGCAATTTTAGTCTCTTGGTGGCTCAGGAAATGTGGAGCCCAACTCTTACATAATGGATTGAGAATAAATTGAACTTGTCTGTGTAAAGCAAAGTAATCTGTAGGTATTCTTGAACTGACTGAGGGTCAGGTTTGGTTTTTCATTTAACTACCCACCCTGGCTATATAATAAATCTTACATAAACAAACCCAGACAGGATTAAAGGATAAACATAACTAATGCTCAGATCCAGAGACTGTGATGAATGAGAGAAAAAAAGCCAAACAAACCCCAAAAGATGCACCATGCATGCACATTGCCTTTAATTTTCTAACCTGACCAAAGTGTATCTTTTCTTTTCCTAAAAATTAACCTATATTTAAATACACTTCAGCTGATTTTGAACTTGTTAGGTTATTTTCTGCTATTATCACCTAATAGGGGTTTTTTTTTCCTGATATAGCTGTGTTGAAGGTTATTAACAGTAAATGCCTATGAGAATTCATGATTTTATAGATTCGTGTTCAAGGCTGCTGGGAAAAACCATTCTGGTGTTGGCTGAGCACGATGAAAGGGGGAACTTCATTTCAAGGCACTTGCAAAACATTTATCTGCTATTTTATGTTATTCCAATTTTCTATTGTTCCAATAACACCAATAATAGAATACATATTTCTGACTGTGTTACAGCAGTCAATTTGTGAGAAACACATAATATCTGGAAACACTAAACAGAGGAAATAGTGAGAAAATCAAACCCCAAAAACATACACAGAGGAAGAGCATGATGTGAGAAACATGTTCTTGATTCCTTTCTAACCACTGATATTTGCATTATCATAAAAAAAAATATATTCTAAAGAACTCATTAAGAACTCACTCATCTCACTTTCACAACTGAAATAACCTAAATATCACAAAGCCCTTCTGTATTTATAAGCTATTAATGAACCTGAACAGAAATTATTTAAGGTTATATTTTATGAATAATTTCTTTTGCAATTAATTGCATTTGGTTGTCACATTGGTTATTACCAGTTTATTTTTGCTGATGGAAGGTGCTTCTGTCACTGAAGTCCCAATCTTTCAAGTCCTTAATTTATCCTTCTTCTCAAAGAAGTATGAGTAACTTAGGGAAAGCATTTGCACCACAAAACTGTGAATTTTCACAAGAGAAATGAAGTAATTCATTCTCCACTTTCCAAAATCAAACCTGTGGTAAATTGTCTCAGTTATCAACTTACAGACCCCACATTTTCCTATACAATGACAAACACCAGAAAGCATGATCTAAATGTCTATACAGATATAATTTACTATCTGAGAAGAGCTAAAATATGTGACCTCCAGGGAAAAAGACCATGGTGAACCAGCATAATTTAAAAATATATTAAAGAACAGAATAAAATATTTCCATATATGAGAAAGAGAAAAACATTTTTGGAAACAAGCCAAAGTCTTAGCATAAGAAAAATCACAGGGCTCTTCCAATGAGAACAATACCAGCTTCCACATAGTACCTTCCCATAATTCAGAAAAGAAAATCTGTGCTTTCAAATGAAATTTTTTTATTCCCCAAATCCCCAGAGCAAGTTTTGAAATATCCAGTGACTTTTTACTGACTGGAAGAAAATGTCTTGCCCATTTCAGATTTGATCCGATACATCAGCTCTGTAAAAGCATTTTCTCAGGAGAGTAACAAATGGAGACACTGTCCCACAATTCCACACCTTATGTCCTGTGGGAAGTCACCAGTTAGCCAGAAATGTGAATTTACAGCCACACCACCTATCTCTAAGGCCGAGCCATCTGTCTGAATAGAATTTGTTTGAATACAACTCGTTCTCCTGATGCAAGAAAACAGCTTCGTTGGCAAAAATTCACCGTTGATGCAGACATGCAAGCCATGTGTTTGTGTGTTGGGGAATAGCTATCTGAAGGGCAGAGCACAAGTACAGCTGGAAATACAACAAACAAAAAGGATTCAAAACCACCCTCATAAAAAGAAATAAAAATGATATGTTACAGTAGTTACTATCATAGTAAAACACGCTTTCAGAGCTAGGAAAACCTGCATTCTGCATCTCTGCTCAAGTGAGAGTGTCCAAGTTTGCTAGTACAAGGCTCAAACAGGATTATTAGATGAAAGACCACTCTTTTCTACTTGCTGTTAACTGCTCTGTACCTCCTCAAAACACAAGTTTTGGAAGCATTTGATAAACAGCAAATGTTTTTTGTTTAAATTCACTTTGTTGCTATAAATAGAATCACACGATCCCTTTAAACACAGAATTTTAGAAACATTTAGGTTGGAAAAGACCTCTAAGATCAGTGAGCCCAACATTTAACATCAACAGATAGAAGTACTTTTGTCTGTGGGATGTGAACAAAAAGATAATGCAGCAGTGCTTTGTCTTGCTGCACTTGTATTTATTTTTAAATAGCAATTGCAGCCAGTGATTTAATCTTTCTATACCTCGTATACACCATCCTGAAAGAAAACACTTGTTTTCCCCTAATGTAAGAATCACGACAGAAATACCTGACTCACGTAGCGTGGAGCTGTTGACATTTGTCTCAGATGACTGGGTACAATCACGCTTCTGTGTGTCTCACTCTTCCATCTGTACTCTTAAGATAATTTTCACCCTGTCCTTCAAGGCAATGCTGAAACCCACCGAGGAGTGCAGTGAATATGCTCTTTGAAAAGCTGGGGTTTTCCCTGTGGTTCTTGTTACAAATAGTTTGAGTGATAACCAAACACAGCCCCCCAGGAGATTGCCTTGCATGGTTCCTTATTCAGTATATTGCTCCAAAGTGCCAGAGCCCATATTGATTTCAGCTCACCCAGGACTGATGAGATGGCATGCACTGGAATTCCTGTGTGCTGTACAGAGACAGGGTTATTGACCTGAAACTGGGGCTCTCAGGGGATGCCACAGCTGCTGCTCAGCACACAGGCAGCCACACATTGCACAGCTCACCCCAAACCAGGGGAAACCTGAGCAGGGTTATGTGCTTTACTTGTACTCATCTCAGTGATAAGGGGCATTTCTTTTAATTCAGTAGGTACTGAACACACCTTGAGCTGCTCCTCCTTTTCCCACCCTCCTGCAAGATAAACAAGAGCGAAAAGTGAAGCTGTATTGATAAACTCAGACCAGAGAGCGGTAACCTGGCATTGACAGTCCACAGCTCTCTGAAGGTAACATACCAGGAAGTCTACTCCACAATCCAAAATTACATGTAGAAAAGGCAAAGCTACTTTGCTGCTAAATGGCATGGACTAAACTCTGCTATCAGAATGCTTAAAAAATGAACAAGATCAACATTCAGACATTCTCTCACTATTAGTTCCTTGTCTGAAGCCAAAGTTAAGTAAACTTGTTAATACTTTTGAATATATTCAGAAATCTGTTATAATATTTCTGATGCCTTTTTCATTTACTCATTAATTTTTATTTCCTCAAAATCAAATCAACATAAAATTCACCAAAATTTCTTTTAGGGATGAAGACTTCTCATATCCAAATTCTCCATTCTGTAGGAAAGAAAATAATTGTCAACAACACAGATGACAGGAAAATTCTGAAATCCTTACAGCTTTGTGACTGGGGCTGGAGGAGTATCCTCTTCTAAGATTCTGGAAAGTAAAGTGATATTTTGCCTTAAGGCTGATGTGGGTATTTGTGTGTGAGGTGACACTTCCTCAAATAGGCCAAAGTACAAACCATATTTTGCACAAAATGAAACCGCAACCACTCAGATGGAAAAGAATCTCACTGAGGGATGAAGTTGAGTAGTTCTTAAAAAACAAAAAATCTACAAACAGTATGATCTCTCCAACTAATCCTAAAAAACATCTCTGATCAAAATGAACTGAAAAGCTGCTCTATCCAACAGACAGTTACAAGTGGAAGCCATTTCCCCATCAATGATCACTCACATGTCCCCAGTGTTTTGGAGCACATCTGAAATCTGGTATTTTTATTAATTCTAGTAAAAGAGAAAGGGGGAATAAATCATATGCCTCTAATGGCCCTCTAACAGACACATAAAGATACAAAAGGTTTGTGGGAGAAGGAGGAATAAATCACTTTAATTAAATTTATTCAGTCACAAGTGCAAAATGATCTCCATATCCAATTTCTCACAGACAGCTCTCCCTATGTACAAACAGCCGGGAACTGAGGACAAGCTAGAACATCTACTTATCCTCTTCCAATTTTCCCTCTGTTTAACAACCTTTCAGACAAGGTCTCCCCACATTTACACAATAGCCACCTGGATCTGCTTTCTTTCCAACAAGTTTCCACTTGTGGAAGTTTTACCAGTAAGCAACTTCGTCAAGGCCTTTGTCAAGAAGCTGGAAGCTTCCTCAAAAGGTCTTGGAACTCCATGGAGGTCTTGTCCTGCACCCCTTGTGAAAGCTCTGCTGTGCACACCAACAGGCCTGGTATCAATATATCCATAAACACCACCAAAAAAATCAACATTCTTTGCAGAAAGAAAACAGTGAGGCTCTCATAATCACATCTGTCAGCATTTGGCTTGTAAACAGCAACCAATTCAAATGAAAAATGAACACTGGCACCTTTCTGAAACCAACAGGCTGTGAGCTTATGAGAAATGCAGAGCAAATTAAGGATGAGCTCAAGCCCAATAATACTTCCAAAGAGAAATGAATCACTGAAAAACCCCACAGCAGGAAGAAAAAACAGAGCAACACTTTTTCATAAGAGTGAGTAACTGAGGAAAGTTTTGATAGCGTTACCAACTTCTGCTGCAAGAAATGCTAGGTCATGTTAGGAGAGCCCACCAAAGAAGAAATTGTATGCTGAAGCAGCAAAGGTATTTGTCTAAGAAAAATTATCTGTAAGAGGAGGAGGAGTACAATCTCCAAGAAAAATACTATGAGATCTACCACTGAAAAATAGGCAACTTTGGTTTTTTGTATCCCTGTCACACCCTTCCATGATATTCAGCAAAAATGGCAGCAGCAGTGTTTTGCATTACACAGAATGTTGGGTTATTGCTGGTTTATCATAAGAGTTTGGAGGATTTTTGTTTCTCAGTTCCTCACAGATGTGACTTCTTGTTCTTCTTGCACATAAAGAGATTTGTTTCCTGAAAAGTCTTCAGAAAGCAGGCTAATTGAAAAGAGCTTGCATAAGTCCAAGGAAAACTACAGGCAATTACAGAAAATTGTAGGTGGTCATTCAGTCCATAACAAAAACAGATATTAAAGCAGTCAGCCCAAACTAGTTATTATCCCTCTCATTGGAATATCCTGCAGCAAAGTCTATGAAATAATACCACGTGCAGGTATCCTTGGTGCTGCCAGGACTGTATGATGCCATCTATAGACCAAGGAGGTTGGATATTGGATTTTTTCACTGCCTGCATGCTCTGGAGAGCAAAGCATGAGGCTGCTCACCCCAGCTCCTGAAGCAGAGGGAAAGACAAAGAAACCCTGTTCCCACACACTGGCTGCATTGCCCTGGGCTGAACCACAAGCTCATGGAGTTTTCCTGCTTCCTCTCTCCGTTCCTAGAGCTCCCAGCTATTTTATTTACACAGTTCATGCCAGCTGGGAAGTGAGCACGGCCTTGGAGGAAACAGAAAAGTCAGGAACTCGTTTCACATGAACCGCTGAGCCAGCACACAGCAAAATCTTCTCAGTAGACACAGAGGAATGACAAGAGTTGGGGGGAAAAAGAATGGGGCAGAAAGATTTTGGGGGAAGATATCAAAAATTAAGATAACAGAGTAAAGAAGCAATACAAATGAAGAAAAAAACCCACATTTCAAAGGACAACATAAATGGAAAAATGCACTGTGTTACAAGAAAGCTCAGCCTGGTCAGTGAAAATACAAGTTGTATGTGTTCACATTATCTCAGTGATGAGGTTGACTGACTCTAAGCTACTGAACACAGTAAACCACCACTATTCTAATTTTCAACCCTGTTTTAACCAGTTTCCATCACTCTCAGAGAGATTTCTGCAGTGGCATCTTTACATCCTGTTTATGAATAGATGAAATAGTTCATGGAGTTCAGTGTGTAAATAAACTACATTGAACTGTTGGAGAGCTACTAAAACTGTATTTCGACTTACACATACAATGAATTTACTGAGTTTAAATGTGGGTATTTCCAGCCTTTCAGGATTGCAAGATGAGGATAAATTTGCACAGGACTGTGCATATTTATGCTTATATTTATTATCCCTGCTTAAAAACAGTGTCCTAAGAGTCTGACAGATTTATTAGCTGTTTCTGTGTTCTTACCACAGCCAAAGTGCTTCATGACAGGCAGCGAGCCTACCTGTTGTTTTGAGGAGGGTATTGAACAGGTTAAAAGTGTTATCACTGTCTCTGTACAAACAAAACTAGCCCTTGAAACCGAAGACACTTCTTTTCCTCACAAGGAGAAGTATTTAAAGCAAGAAATGCAACCATGGAATGCACCACATAAGAGCTATCACCATTCATACTGGCCCACAAAATAAAACTCAACACACAGCAACAGTCCACACAGTGAGAGTTTACAGAGGACCTGACAAAACCTTTATAATCCTCTACTTGCCAGCTACTAAGAAGTTACTTTGAAAACTTTTCCCTTCCCTGTGCCTAAAAAAGAACAAACCCCCCAGAACACCAAACCAAGACCAAAACAAACCCCAGCTCTTTTTTAAGCAGCACTAACACTATTGTTTCCTGCATCAGTGTGACTTGCCCAGAGATCAGGAGGCAGCAGCCACACGAGGATGTAACGGAAGCAAAGAGAAGCTGTGCACAAAGCAAGATTAGGGAGAGTGACTAAAACCCATGAGCTGTGCAATTAAAACGTTGACAGAGACCTAAATCCCCCTAGCACCTTTCTCCTTTCCCATATCACTCTTTCTCAAGAGAGAACATTTCATCTAATCATCAAAGAGATTTTGGTGTTAAGACTTCAGCTGTCATTTTAAAAGTTAAGCCTTTTCAACTTACTTCATGATGTCAGTGGTATTCCAACAGAAACTTGAAATGCCATAAATGTTAAGTTCAATCTCATCACAAAACACACAACGTAATCCTTGCTCCTACAGTTGGTTTGCTGCCAAATAAAAAACCTTTGCAAAGAGTACAAGTGAATTAAATAATCTGAAAGATTCCCACTGTAGTAAGTACTGAAATTCCAGATATCACCTGTCCAGTTAAGAAAAATAAATTTTCAGCCTCAAAACTTGATTTGAAAAGTGTGAGACTCCTTCTTTTGTAGCCAGTCAGCTTAAAAACTAGCATTTTATGTAACTGACATGTTTCCTTTATCAAAAAGGCAGAAAAATGCTGCTGTTATATACAACAAATACAAATACTTAATTTTCACTTTTCTCTTTCAGGCTTGGTTTCCTCCATGCAGATTCTGCTGCAAAGGAAAGAGGAGAAAGGAAAACTGTAGGGAACCTATCACTACTAGCTCTAAGTCTGGCTCATTGAGGAGCTCTTAAGTACTCCATACCAAAACTTCCTGACTGATCTTGTGTGACTTCTTTTCAGTAGCTGGTGCTAAAATCCTCAACAGTCAGATCTGCATTCCTTCTAATAATTTTTGTGACATACACATCAGCCCAGTTAGCTCAGGCTGCCTAAAGCAGAATGTTCCTACAGAGGCACTTCAGCATTAGATTGTTCCTCACAAGTATTGCATCTTCCCCAAGGTTTATTCTAAACTTTGTGGGATAACCTCTCTGTGCTTCTCTGATGAGAAGCAGAGCTCTGGGAGGTGAGTGAGGCTGAGAAACACATGCCCACTAACAAACTCCACAACAGTATGTACAGAGTAGGAAATTGTGCTGGTTTCAGGTAGGATACATACAGGATAAAGGGGAGAAGATCAGATTTTAAATGGAATTGTTAGCTGCCAGCAAATTTCTCAGTGGTATCTGATCTTTCCATGATGAAGCTGCTATTTAGCACTTTTTAGCACATTTGCAGAATGACACTTCGGAGCACAGATAACCCAAGTAATGCTATTTGCACAGACCCTTCTTCCTAAGGGTAGCAGTATTCTACAAACCCTGCAAGAGAGTTCAGGGTTTCAGCTTTTTGTATTAAAACCTTAGCACAAACCTGCAAAAATGACAATCACCTCTGATTAGAGATATAGAAACTGTGATTCTTCCAAATTATAGAAAATTGCTTTTGCTGTCCAGTGATCTTTCAAGGCCAAAATACATCATTTATTGTATCATTCCCAAGAGGTATCACACTTGGCACACGACCATGCTAGAGTGGAAATTTCCCGACACACTAGATTGTATCAACACAATTTGTCATTGAGCAATAATTCTTTGCATGCAAATATCTGGATAGACTCCAGTCAAAACTGCAAAATGCTAAAGTACAAACATTTTAATCTTGCAGGCTGATGTGGAATGTTTGACTCCTGGCTGAGGCCTCTCTCCTCAGCATGTGCATTGCAACCAGTTTGCCTGTTACTGTGTCACATTCATCACTGATGTTGTAAGGAGAGGGAAAAAACTCAGAAGTTTTTTTTTAAGATCTGCTTATCTAAAAGGAATAAGACAAAAACAAACACCACCAACAAAACCCAAACCAAAAATACTACTTCAAGTTTTCATGGTCATAGCCCTAAATAGATGGCAAATCCACAGCTGTTGAATTTATCCCTGCGTTCTCTCCAGATGAACATGTTTTCAATCTGAGTTTGAAACATTTCCTTTTTTTTTTTTTTTTTACAGCTGTGAAACAATACTTTCTAATCAGAAGATGGTGGTAGACAAGATATTCTATTTTTAAGACACTCTGGGAAAGTGAATTGGCTCAATCATATGAGAGGACTGCCAGTGGTGCAATCCAAGATGACAGCTTCAGTGTCAAAGTGTAAAATTGCTCACAACAGCATTTAGCTAAGAATCTGGTGTTCACCATGATCTCAATTTTTCCATCTTTTTTTAGATGCTAAAACATCAATCATGACAACTTATTATTTAGAAAATGTTAAAGTTAAAACTTCTAAATCTCCCTATGTGTGGGAACATCATCAAGAAAAAAAAAATTTAGATTATACAGAATTACAGCATCAATTGCTTATTTACCACTTAATCTTCTCATTAAGATCCTTCATGTGAAACTACAACATAGCTGGCCTCATCAAAGCCCTGAAAAGCTGTAATTCCTTGCCTGTGATCTGGGGACTGGCTCACTTTCCACTGCAGCTTTAAAATAAGGATGTTAACTTTGTGGGCACTGAATTGCATCAATGCCAAAGGGGAGCTGAGGTCCTTTCAGCTCCACCTGGAACTGACTCGTGTTAACACAGATAAAATTGGATTTTTCAACCTCAGCTGGAAGTGGCAGAATTCAGTGCTGCTCTGCCAGCAGGAGCAAGCAGAGCAGGCATGAGCAGTGTCACAGGGTGAAGGGAGAAATGCCATGAAGCAGAGAGGGAAAGAAATCTGGAGATGTGTGGGAAAGAGAGAAGCAGCACCTGAACACTTCATGGGCAGGAGAGCAAGGACAGAGGTGAGTGCAGATCCAAGCATGTGTGTGGGTGGGGAGGGCAGCTGGGGGAAAGCAGGAAGGGGCTCCTCACAGAAAGGAGTCAGAAGAGCTGGAAGGTTGGCCCAAGAAGTGGTAGACAGGGGGGAAGAAAATCTCTCTTCCTCTAGCTTACTATTTCATGGGATACTACCTTAACTAAAGCAAGGAGAGAAAGAACAATTCTGACACTATTAGGTGCTTCCCCAATTCATTAACTTTCTTATACCACTTAAATGTGTATATTCTTCATGCAGAAGTTAAAGACCAGATTAATTCATAGTAATGGACATTTACAGTAATGAGGATGAACATTTATTGCAACTGATTTTTAAAAATACATCAAATGTATGTTTGAATTGTGGGGATTTTTTTTCTCTCATGTTTATCACATCATCTTGCATGGAAGCCCAAAGCCTTCCCAAGAAGAAAGCAAGAAAAATCTCACAAAGTCTCTTTCTTCAATTGAGAACTTCCTGAGATAAAACACATTGCCTTCTCCCCTAAAACATGCATGAGAATTCCTTTTCCTTCCCTCAGCAAAAGCAAGTTTGAGGTGAGCATTATTCCCTGCCAGTATTCCTGCAGCCCTTGCTGTCCCCTCTCAGAGCTGTGCAGCCACTCCTGGCAGTGCCGTGGCCCAGAGGGCGTGTGACAGACGGCGTGTCTGGCACCTCACATGTCCCCAAGCCTGGCAGACACAGCTCTTTGATGGGGAGCAGCATTTTGTGTCCTGGGACTATTTCTGTCCTGGGTTTCCAGGGGCTGGGGAGTCTCTGGAGGGCTGTGTTTGTTGGCTTTTGTGTTTGGTTTTTTTTGTTTGTTTTTCAAACTTATCAGTATTTATTTAGTATAAGCTCTAAATTGCTTGCTTCCCCCCCCCTCCCCTTTTTAGTATGCCTCTAGAGGCAACAAGCCAAAAAAGAATGATTGTTAGCTATGCAACAATGTCATGCCTTAACATGCTTTTCTGTAATTTACAGTTTAACCATCAGCCCTGTACCCTATATTCTTAAATCAGCCTTTCCTTTGCCAAAAAAAAAAAAAAAAAAAAAGAAAAAAAGAAAGAATTTGTAAATTAAATTTTTTTAATTGTAAAATTTGAACTAGTTTTTAATACCTGTTCAGGAATTTTATTAGATTTAGCTTCATCAAAATAAAAAAGATTATAGGAACAAAGATGCTTGTAAAGACTTCCCTTACATAATTATATGGGACAAAACTTATAAAAATACTTTATTCCTATTTTCAAGTGAACAGTGACAGGGTCAATAAAGAAAAAGACATTCTAACTTCCTTGTCACTTTAGCTTAGAAGGCAGAAGAGCTATTCTGAACTCAATGAGAATCTGAGCAGCAACTCCATCTGTTACTATAGCCAGACTCAGAATTAAATACCCCACTATTCTGTCCACAATTATAATCTCCATTGATTCATATTTCTGGCATTAAAATAAACATTATTTCCCTCTATGGGAGTCTAACATCTTTCATGTGGTAACTCCAGAATTTTGTCAGAGGATGGACCATTGAAGAGGAGACAATCCCTTATGGTGTTGTGTCAGTTTTACCCACCAAGCTCAAATTAACTACCTAGACTCCTTCACAGGACATTAAGCAAGCTGTCAGACAAAGAGAATGCTAAAAAAAAAAAGCCACTTTTCCTACCCTGCAGCCTTGCAGGTCTCCAGGACTGGAAAGCTCCCAAGGCTGGCAGAAGACACTGCTTCCATGCTGACAAAACGTGGCCCGGTAATTGAATGAGGGGACCTGCCAGGCAGCTGATGGCAAGGCACCATGTGACCCTCTCAGGGCAGCTTGGTGACAGCAAGAGCTGGCCAGAGATGGCCAAGCAGCTTAGGAGGAAAGACCTGACTGTGCTAAAATGCTAATGCAATAAAGTCCTGAAGATAACAGAAATTTAGAACTCCCCTGGCCAAGGTTTGTATATTAAGATTACTTTAACTGGTTCTTATTAGTCATGAATTTAATGAGTGACAGGATCCTCAAACTAAAAACCCAGAAAGCTTTACCTTTTGCAGAAAACCCCAACAAAACCAAACGAAAACCCCCAAAAGAGCCCCAAAACCCCAAACAGCACATTTTATCTCCCTATGCTCTCATGGCGAGCTGTCAGCTCTGTTTAGGCATTGAGAGTCACCTCTGGACAAGGTAACGGCTCTCTTCTCAAAGAAGGAAAAAAAACCTGTTCCATGAAAAGAAAATTGTGTTTACACACATAGTTAAGGAAGAGGAAACAAGGTTTCTGATAGTCTCAATACACAGAAAAGCACGGCAAGATACAAATTCTTCACAGGAAAGCAGCTATTTGAACTGTCCTCTCCTTGTTGATACCTTTCAAACAAATACAAGGAAGCATCAGACTTAAACTACCCCAAGCAAGAATAAATCTGCTTGTTACCTGCTTCTCAAAAAAACATTTTGCTTGAAGCCTTGAATGCAAGGCTTCTTTGGGGTTTATGGGCATCACGTCATGATTTCACCAGCGCAGAGTTTGTGGTGATGTCAGTGTCTCTGCAAGTGCTTATTAAGCAGGTTTTATCAATGGATTAAGAAGCAGCTCAGCTGCCAAGATGAGCAAAATAAATTTCAGATCAAAGCATATAATCAACAGACATAACAGGTGAGTAAGTACCACTGGCAGCATCTCGTTCCATGACACAGAAGGGGTATGGATATAAAAACAGCAGTGCAGACATGATATACTTCCTCTTTTATTTTATATTTTTGACTAGTATAATCAGCTAGTGTCAGAGTTGAGTATGTGCCAGATAAATTAAGCCAGCCAGGGGCTAATACACAATACAGGCCAATATTTCTTTTAAAATATTTGCATTCCTGAACTGGTGTGGCTTCTCTCAGTGCATGGTGATGATGACTTTTCTGAAATCCTCTGGTTTAGGCTTGTGCTGAAGGAATTGCTATTCCACCCTAAGTCAGTCAGTTAGAGTGTTACAGATGCCAAATTGTTCTCTTTTATTTAAACTAGTGATAGAAAAGCAATTTAGTGTATTTTCCAAAATAAATAACATGAAAAGTAAGTGCAAATTTTCAGGCTTTAGTGGGTAATAAAGATAAATCACTCAGCACAGAGTTGACATAAAAAAATGCTGTAGTTGCATAAAATCTTCTATTTAATTCATCTTGCAGATTAGAAAAGAAAATGCATTTAAAATAAGAAACAAAATAACAACTGTGTGCAATTGGACATTGCCAGAAGCATGAAGGGTTTACTCATTCTCCTAGAGCAGGGCATTCCCACACAGGAGAGTTCTGCTGTTCCTCAGCAATATCAGCCCTTAAATCCAGCCTGCACCAGCAGCTCTCTGGACTGGGCAAGACTCCAAGGCAGTTTTGTTCCTGAAAGGCCTCAGTTTTATCCCAAACTGGGGAAGCACAAATATTCTTTTCTAGCCCAAATATTCTTTTCTAGCCCAAATATTCCCTGAATTACAGCCACCTCCTGAGCAAATCCCCCTCCCTGCTCTCCAGGCCAGCAGGACACCTCTGAAAATCCTGCTCAGAAGACCTTGCCTTAGGGGATTCTGGAGCATGTTATGGCATAGATCTAATGGGTAGTCTAGGCTCAGGCAACAGTAGGAAAAATCCTACTAACTTCACCCAAGGTCATACTTTATGAGATGTTCATACAAGAAAATGCAAGTCCAAGTCTATCACAGCAAAATGTTAAGCTGCAGAAAGGGAAATGAAAGAAGAAAAAGCAATCCTAGCCTGTACTATCCAGTAAGATTTCTTTTTCCCCCAGGATCTTGGTCAGCCCTAGCTCTTAGCCGTGTAGCTCCATCTGTGAGGATTTTTCTGAGCCACCTCTGTCCTTTTGTGCAAGATGAACTCAGGTGTTTGCTCCCAACCACATCTCCTCAATTTTCTGTTGTCATTAGAGGCTCTTGGCCTTACAGACAAGCATGCAGAATTTCATATTTTTATCTGAATAATATTAACAGAGAAGCAGGCAAAATTTCATTGAGGTGCACGAGACTTTTACAAGAGGATACGCCCAGGTGAAAAAAGACACCTGAATTTCGTGTGGAAGGCAAAGATTGAGCTGCTTTTGGTCTGCAGGGGGAAGCTGCCAGAGGATTCAGTTCCCTCTGCTTAGGAGCTCTTCACCTGGGGCTTTTGAGGGGAGGAGGGAAGATGGGAAAAGGATGAAGAGGGCAGCGGGCATTTCATTGTTGTAAGAAAAAAATCATCGTAGAAAAGGCAAAGAGTGGCAAAAATTCAGAACAGAATATTCCCATCAAAATGCAAAGCCACATCAGGAGGACTGGGGCAAGTTTACTACTCAAATGTGAAAATTTTACTATAATTTTTGTTTTCAGATAAGTCAAATAAAAAAAATATAATCTTTCCCATATGGCTGGTCATTTACTGTGGTTGATATTATAATACACATTATTATCTCAATTAACTTTTTTTGTTTTAATTATCTCATTGCAGTTTTATTTCTTGAAAAACAAATTAATGTTCAGAAATTTGCAACAATTTTGCCAGTACACCTGCAGGTAAATTTCCAAGATTTGCTCTGCAGTGAACAACATATTCTGCTCATTATAAATGTTTCCCCAACCCCCAAGAGTTCCTTTCAAAACAAATTAACCTATTTTCTGACCTAAAATAAAGTGAAATTGTAAAAGAATACCAAAAGAGTCAAAATTCTTCAAGCTGTTGGTCTATTTAAGAAATCTTGATTACCAAAGGTAGAAAAAAACAAACTTCTGTATCTGGCAATAAATATAGAAAGTCAAGCAATTTACTTCTTATGGTCTATACTAACCTAAGATGATCTATGGTATTTTTCACTCTATATTCACTCAGGCTACTGATCTACTCCAGAAGATTAAGATGTAAAAGTCCAGCCTGCAAATCCAAAAATCAGAAATTTCACATCCATAACTTAACCCCCACTTTTACAAACCAGCTCTCTACCCCATTCATGAGCACTTCATTCTGGTCTCTCCTCGGGCACAGAGGATGTTTTAAACGTCAAATTAATCCTCTCCTGATGTGGATTAATTGCTGTGGGAGCTTGCAAGTCTTCCTGAACATACTTGGCCAGCTGTTAGACTCCAAAAGTTTCCTTTATTTATCCCTTGAAATGAAAAAGGCATTCCTGTCGTGAATTAACCCTTTCCCTGCTAAATCACAGTTTTCCCTGCTGCTTTCATGATGTTTGTACACTTCATGTAGGTATTGCTGACAGGACAAGGAAATGTCTGCATACGTGCTGGGGGGCACACTGCATCAAATCAACTGAAAAATTAGGTTTATGTGCATGTAAAACTTGGGATTTTAGAGGAAAAAAGCCTTAGTAACACATAGAACATGTATAAAATCTAGGAAATAGTCATATTGAAACTTGTTGAAACACTGAATGAATTCAAGATATTTAACATTACCCATCTTCCTTTGAATCAATATTATTACACCAGAATTCAGAAATTTCAATTTCTGAATTAGTTTTATGATATTTATGGGAATACTTAAGTTTAATACATCAAGAGGCCCCATTTGCCCAGTTTATGAAAACTTTTGTCACTTTCTGTCTCTAGGTCTCAAGCAGTTATTTTGCATTTTTAGGTATCTAATGTTACATTTTCTCTCTTTCAAAAATCATCCCAGGTAAACATCAACTGAAGATGGACAGCAGGATGCTCAACTAACTTAAGAGTATTACAAGGTGCTTCTGCCAAGAATGAGCACTTTCACCACAAAGCAATTGCAAAATCACTCCCTTAAAATGACAAGAGTCTCAGAAATGATGTTTTAATAGCCTTTTTTTCCCTTGCAGTCACGTATGTTTTATCTGCCTTCCTACCACAGGTACTCTCTCACCTCCTGCAGTGCCCTGGCTCCTGGCCGGCACTATGAAACTGATCCCTGTTTGGTATTAGAGCATTGTAATTTAATTTGAAGTGCAGGCAGCAATGCAAATGTTTGCAAAGCAAACCAAGAACAACTAAAAACAAAATCAGAAAATTTCAAAGAGCTGAGCTTGCCTGTTCCATTCTAATCACAGAGAAGGCAGTAGAAACAAATAACTTTTTCCCACCAAAGCACTAACTGTTCAGATAATCAGATATCCTTGCTATAATTTGAATTTTCTGGAGGCATTGTGGCCATCCCTCTGCTCTCAAGCAATCCTTTTATGCCAGGTGCCAACCACAAGAGAACATGTGCAGTTCTCAAGCTAGTTGGGATGAAGACACACAAGAGCTCTTGTCACCATTTTCCCATCTTTTACTCTTTTCTGCAGTAACCAAAGTGACACAAAAGTACTGAGGGTATCTAATTCTTCAGTGAGAATCTTATTTTAATTCTCAGAACACTTCAAACTTCCAAGTACGAAAATAAAATCTTATACAAGAAAAATTGCAACTTGCCTTATATGAATAAATATACTAGAAAGGAACATTTTAAGCCAAAACCATGTTGCTGCATATAATTTTAAAAACATTAAAACATATAATGTATATTAAAAATATCCAAGCCAGCACACAGAATAATTGAAAGGCTTCTGGATGATGTAAATATAACTTAAAAAAAAAAAAAAATAGAGCACACTTAAAAAATAAAAATCAATAATATTATCATAGACATGAACAATTCCCAAATGCCAACATTTTATGCAAATTCTCATCTCTGTTGGATTTTCAGAGCTTGTATTGCAAACTGTTACTTTGAAACCAGAGTGTCTTTGTGAGGTTTGTTTGTCTGGATGGTTCAGTGCCTACAGTTCCTGTGTCGTGGAACTGTTGCTTTAAATAAAAAAATACACAAGATCTCACATGGCCTTTTTGATCTTGCAAATGTCAGACTTCAGGGCAGTTTGTTTTATGGCCCTACAACTATAATTTATTTGAGGTTTTAATATTACTTATCAGTTAAGCAATGGAAACCCGATCGTAATTATGTTCTCAGCAGTGCTATCTCCACATTGTGCACTCTAACTGCTGCTTTCATTGTCTGCAAAACCACAATTCTTCCAAAATTTGTAACATCATCTGCCAGCTTCCTTGACTGAGTAACTACAAACACACTGGCTCCAAGTACTGCAAATTCCTGCTTCCATTAAAGCCATGGGGCATTCTACACCTGCATGCTCCTAACCTAGCCAAGAAACGGGCAGGAATTATAAAACTGGAATGCTTTAAAATTAAATTTTAAGCTAACAACTTTATTCTAAAAGGGCCAAAATATTTTTCCAGGTTTTTCAAAACAAAGTCAGTACACGTTGCTTTTTAGCCTGCAAGTCAAATGTCATGTATTCCCATTTCAGAATAATTTAATTTTCTATTCCTACTTTGCCCTTGAGTGAATATGAGTCCATAAATCAGAAGACACTGTCCAAAAAGAAGCACAACAGAGAGGAGTGTGTCCAGTGTTCTTGGCAGTGCTGACCTCGAGGACACTCACTGCAGAGTTACCTCAGGATCCAATTTGGCTGCTGCCCTTTCTCACCCACAAATAAAAAATTTCTTCCTTTCATATTTAAATGGACTAAAAACCTAAGTCTAAACATTATTGTTACTTGACTTCTCACAAAATTTCCCCAATGAACTCACGAGGAAAGAAACTTTCCCCACAGTTCAGTGTGCAAAGCAACATAAGGAAGCTTTGATTTTTTTTCCTGTTCAAAAGAAAAGAGTTAAATTTCCAGAAGCACCAACGGCACACAGAGGATCACCACTGAAGATGCAATAAGTCAAATAAATCTCTGTAATATGATGATTAAGACATAGGATTGGGCTGTCCTGACTGAGACACATTGCTCCCTACTGGCAGCAGGAAAGGGAAAGGGCTGGGTTCAAGTCCCGTGATCTAGAATTTGTACTTTCTTTCATAGATGATGGGCTTGATTCCTTTACTCTTATTCACACTGAGCACTACTCTTATTCTTCCAGGGATTATTTGTAAACCAAGAGGGATGAAGGAATTAGAGTCACTAGAAGGCACAGACTCAAAAGACATTTCAAAATGCAAGTTTTCTATGAGTAGATAAATTCAAACACGAGGATTTTTGCCTCAAAGACAGTCCAGACAATAGCTTTGGTAATTATTAATTGTGTGTTTCATGTGGAAGTGAACACAGAAAACGAAACAGCAATTTAAATGTAAAAATTAAGTATTCCACTCTAGATAAGATCTTACTAGAGGGGGACTGGCTGACTTCTTACCATAATCTTTTTTCTGTTTAACAAAGCCAGCCAAACTCTCTTAAATGTTCAACACTGCTGCTTTTTATAAAAATAAACCAGTCTTGTTATCAGCATAGCAGTGCTCCCAAGACAAATTACACCACTAATCATCTTATGCCAGGAAAACTTCCTGCTGCAGACGTACAATTAATCAGAGCAGGAGTTCTACCCAGCCTGTGAGAAAAACCATTTAATGTGTGGTTACCCTGTGCAGAGCAGCTTGGGGCTCTTTAGCACCAAAACCAGAAGAATCTGCCTTAACAGGGAGCTCTGTCCCAGATATTTAGCCCTGTTGGAATCATCTCCCCCTATGGGACATTCACTACAAACCTCTTTTCAGAAAGGAGTAGGAGCAAGGGGATTAAGAGGGTTTAAAATTCTGATATGAAATGGGTCTCACACACATGGCAGGATCAGGGGAATAAATGAGAAGGAAAAAAGACTTATTCTCCTTTATACCTTTAAAATTCCTTTCACAATAAATATTTTCTAACAATATAAGCAACTGAGTTATTTGTGTTTTGGGATGGGTTTTTTTGTTTTATTTCCTAATAACTTTGACTTGGAATAACGTTCAGCATACACCTTTTGAAAAGTCACAGATTTCTGCAGAATGCCCAAGGACATCAAGATTTCATTTTGTTCACTGAGTGATCTTGAACTATAAAAAAATACACAGTTTCCCCAAAGCAGATCTGCTCTCCAGCTCTCAGAAAGAAGTAAGCACCCAGGCTCTTCAATTCCAGGCAAGAAACAAATCACAAAGAATGCAGAAAGCCCAAAACAAACACACATTCTAAGAGCTAAGTACACACACAGACTGCTCAGCATACCTTGCAAGCACCCTAACAATCCCTGTTTTCTGGTGCTGGCAGAATACACAGTGAGGTTTCTGTGTGACTGTTGTAACTTGCTCTGTAATTCTGTGCCAAAACCAGAAACGTGGTAATGACATTGAATAGGTAATTAGTAACTATTAAAGCAGTATACAAACTAGGGCGTAGCCGAGGTGTGAGCATCTGGCTAAGCCACCTGGAGCGATTTGGCTTCCTAACAAAGCACCAGAGATGGTGGTGCCTCTGTTAAAGTTTGTGTAAATCACTCGAACGGGCTATCAAAGGGTGAAACAAACCAGAATTTCATGTTAAATCCTATCACAACCAAAATGAGAAGTAGGAGAAAAATTGTATAGCTTTACTGCCCCTTAAAAAAAACCACTGACAAAGCCACACACAACAAAGCATGACACCATTGTGGATGGAGTTGCAAGGAAAATGGGCTTAGCATCCTCTTTTGGTTTTTTAATGTCAGGGATGTGAGGTGCTCTGTAGACTTCTCAAGTTTCAATTGACACGGGAGAAGTGGGTAAAGCGGTATTTCTATGTCCCCATCAAACACACAAAGCTTTGCTTCCCTAAGCAGTGGCAGCCAGCCCAGCCCAGAGCCATCAGCTTTTTTTTCACTCCTCCCTACCAGCAGCTGCTGCAAAAGCAGGAATTCCACTTTCTTCCTCCTCCTCAACAGTAGTGGAATTTGCTTTGCTTCTCCCCAGCTCAAAGCAGGAAGAGGGAGAGGTGACGAACTTTTGTGAACATAACTCAACATTTATGTGATATTAGAAGTGATAATTGTCATGTTCCAAGAGGATTAGTAGAGGATTGGTAACTGATGAATCCATCACTGGTACCAAACATTCCCAGAAAAGAAATTTTCAGAGCTTGGTCATACTGGAGACTCTTTCTGTGCTTGAAGTAAGTTTGGGGACACAATATTGCTTGAGGAGTAATAACAAACCAAAATACATCCATTGTTTCAATCAGATGGAGACAAACTCAGACAGCCCTCGGAGCCTGAACCTTTCCCCTGGATGCCAATTACAGATCCCAGAGCCTCCCCTTGATCCACAGGCACATCCCTGCTCATCAGAGGAAGATCAAGTAAACCAGCAAGTCAGGCCTTCCCAGTTGTGAGAAGGTCTCTGGTTCCAAAGGATGCAAAAAAAATCAAGCAGAGAGCTTTCTCTGTTTGGGGTACAAGGGAAGGAGCCCTGTAGGAGCCAGGAGTGCACAAAGCCTGGCAGGGAGGTCACAGGTGATAGAGCAAAGCTGTGGCACCAACACAGAGATGGCCCCAGGCTGTAGCTGCCACTGCAAAGAGAAACATCAAAAATGCTAGTGCTGAGTTATCGCACACATGGAAAGCTGAGGAGGTTGAAAGGGTGTAACAATCTGAGCAGGTAAAGCACTCAGAAATTTATTCTGCAATGACTCATGGACAAACACTGGAGAATTCTCCAAAACAAAGTCAGGGCTCATTACCCCACATAAACTTTTTAGCAGTAGTATTTCCTGCACGACAGATTTTAGAGTTTGTTTTGTACTCCTTATGGCCCAGAAGTTATTCTAAAATGTATACCTGAACAATCACAGCTCTACTACAGATCAACTACTGGTTTCTCACAAGCTGTTTAGCTTTACAGCCCACTCCTTATTTTAATACAGTGCAAGCAATTATTCCAAAGGGTATCTATCCATCCATTAACACCTAACACAGGAACATGTCTGTGCTTGCACCTGAGCTACCCCAGCCTGTAGCACTGGGAAGGCCATTTCCATGGAGCAAAGGGAAATGCACCAACACAGTTACTAAGGGCTGGCTTTGAAACACCTCAGCACCCCCAGAGATCTCAAACACCAAACACCTTCAGGTTTTCTCCAAGGCAGACATCACTGACAACATTAAACAGACCTGAGGGATTGAATAAATGCATTAAATATGCCAAAAGTATCTGCTTAGCAACTCATATCCAGAAAAAGGAAAATCCTACTGCTTTTAGTTATTTCTAGCTCTTTTTTGATGTACTAACTACAGAAAAGGGCAAGAGCACAAACTGAAGAGCTCTGCTGTGATGCTGTCTCTGCAAAGTCCAATACAACTCCGTATTTCGGACACAGCTAACACTGTGTGGCCCCTGCACACACAGACACCAGCCCAAATTCCCTCCTGGCTGAAGGAGAAGTTCCCTCTGGCTGCCCACCTTTCCGTGGTGTAGCAGTTGTAATTGTTGGGCCCAGCTGTAAGAGAAAGACAGGGATTTTGCCTGACCTCCCCTGCTGGGGAGTCAGAAGGGCCCAGGGCTGGGCAGAATAGTAGAAATGGAGCTGTTGAGTTCTCTGGCTACTGCTTGCAACAAAGAGCCTTTGGTAACAGCAGTGTTAAAGCTTGCACAGTGAGAGGTGCCTGTTCTAGGCAGGAATTCCACTTCCTCTGCATCCTCCTTGCTCCAGGTGCTCTTGCCCCTCTCTACCAATTGTGCCAGAATTATCAAAGGCAGCTATCAAAGCTTTAATGCATGATAAAACCATGAAAATGTATTGACAGCACTGCCAAAACTAAAGTTACTGTAAATCTGCTGTGGTTGTTAAATGGTTAGTGAATATCTCTTACACTAGGTTTTCTAATTAAAAAAGGTTCATAATTACTGGCAGTAAAATTATTGGTTGTTGAAAAGTAAATAAGGCAGGTCTTAGGTACTGGCAGGATTTTATACTGAAGAAAATGTCCTTTGCTATATCTGAACTTAAAACAGGGCAAAAACAGATGCAAAACTGTTTTTCAAATAAGTATTCAAATATTTTTCAAGTAAGTAAAAAATATACATCAAATAACAGTTATTTTCAAATAACAGTACCCCCTTGTACAGATTACTTATTATACACAACATATGGAAAAGAGGCAGAACACTGTTAGTTTGACAAGAAAGTTTCAGCAATACTTAGAATGAAACCAGTAGCTAAATCCAGCTTGCATCCTGCTCCTCACAGGTATGTCTAAATCTATCAGAAGAAGCTGATGGCTTCTGAACATCAGTCTGCATGAGGTACTACAATACTGGAGAACACCTTAAGCTGCCTGTGGCACCAATTATGAAATTTAATTACCTGTAATGGCTGGAGAGAATGTTACAGAAATATCTTTATCAGAATGTCAGGAAAAAGCAACTCAGAATACTAACAATTTCCAGTTCACTGTGCCGTGTAAGAGTTCTTCCTCTGGTCCAGCTGAGAGAAAAACAGGAAGCACAACCCAGGTTTGGGTGTGCAGGAAGGTGAAGGGATAGTCTGTGCTAGGGAAGCCAGCACATTATTCTGTGCTAAATCCTCAAGGGCTTCTTTAAAATTCACCAGCAAACAGAGAGCTGCAAAAAGAAGAGGGACATGAGTTCTCACCAAAAAGCCCCCTCCCTACTGTCCCCACAGGGATTTTCTCACTGCCAAATACATTATCACTCAAGATAACCACACGGCTTCAAGAGCACCACAACACCACAGCAAGAAGCAAGGTGAGTGTTTGCTTCACTGGCAGCTCCTCTGGCACCTTTAGTTTGGGTTGTGGAGCTCGACCTCCAAGGAGATGCCACCAGTGCCAGGTGAAGAATCCCAAAAAACTGCAGTCTGAAGAGCAGCTGCTGTAAAGCAGCCCTCTGCTTCCAGCAGGTTTCTGTGGGAAAGCAGTGCTGTTTGAGGGAAGGAACTGTTAAAAATGGTTCTTGGAGAGCCCACATAGAAGGCAGTGACCTTTATTTCACTCTCTTCCAGCACAGACCTCAGCAATAATGACTGACCACAAAAGCAGGCAGAGGATCACAGTCAACTTTGCTGATAATGATGATTGGAGCTAAAGGACAAGCAGGAATATCCTCAAGACCTCCTTTCCCTTATAAGTGAGACTCACTTTAGTTTCAAGGTTCAAAGATGGCAATTGAATTTTTCTACAAGGGCAATAATTATTTATATTAATATGTTCACAGGCAGCTTTTCATCACAGCATGTTTTACACAGACATACAGCTTTTTTTTCCCCCCACCAGAAGATGACAAAAGAGTACAAAATTATTCTGATTACACAATGTAAAAAGTTAGTAGGCCAGACAGCTTAAGCCAATTTCCCAGGGCTGCACAAAACACCAGCAGCCAGGATCAGACCATGAGACCTATTTCTGTTTCCTGCTCTGTCTGCAAGGTTTGCTGCCTACAATATTAATAAGAAATGCCAGTTACAAAACACATTATCCTCTTTGGCAGATGGCAGATGTAGAGGGACCCTTCTCTAACCATTCAGCTGTGATGCAAACAGTAGGTCTATTTGAAACATCTTCAATGTTGCTTCAAACAGGCATTATACTTCTTCAACAGTCCATAAATGTTTGGGAAAACAGACTTGATTTCTGAGCACACTGGCAGGTATAAAATGCAATGTGTTAATAATCTGTTGCTGTGTCTGTCTTGGGGGCATTTTCCAAAGCCAGGGTAACTGGGATCCCATATGGCACAGCCTTTGTAAGACACAAAAGCTTCTGCCAAAACACCCTGATCTAATGTACCACCAGCAGATAGGCTCCAGCACCTATTACAAACCTGTGAGAAAAATAAACTATGATCCTGTTTTTCCCTAATTGCTTTTAGTCCATGGACTGATGCCCTCTGCCAGAAAAATTAATCTGTGCCAGTTCAGCTGATAGTCAGAAAGTCTCCTCATACATTAAGACTGTAATGCCAGTTTTCATGTTATTTCCCATGCTGCAGAGCCATGACACATGGAAAACAAATGGTTTAATACACACAGAGGATAACATGCTTGGACAGTGACAAGCAACATCATGAAGGAGCTGGCTCTCCTGATTTTCATGTGGCTCTGAGTAAAGCCCAGCAGATTTTCCCTCTTTTCAACAGCAAATTGTGTCCTTACTTGCTGCTGCCCACACACTTAAGGAGTGGGATTAGGAGGAGTGAAGGGATTCAGGTCACTTAGGGCCCCTGATGGCTTTGACTGATGCAGAGTGTACAAAAATCCATCCACTACCTTGCTCTGCCTTTGTCCTGCCCTCTTCTGGGAGCTTCTTCCCATCGCTACTTGTTTTCTGCCAGGCAGATTTTAAAAGGGAAAAATTGTCATTCCTAATTAAACTGATGAGACTAAAATGGAAATACAGTCAGAGAAGTGTTTCTATGGAAGTAGAGCATTCCTATCATAAACTTCTGCTCTCTGTGCATTTAGTCTCATCTATTTACCTGGCTGCTTTGTCTCATGGATCATTAACAGAGCTGTTAATTAGTGTCCCAGGTCTGCAAGCAGTGTGAAGCAATTTTTGTGACTGGTACCTACATCCTGTCTGATGTCTCTTTACGACTGAAGGCCCAGCCTTGACTCCAAGTAACCCGTGCAAGTTTGCAGAGCTGGTAGATAAAGAGCTTTTATGTGAAAATTGTAATCTGAAAGCAACAGCCTGCATTGACAGAGGGCCTTTTAAAAGTCACTTTTCTAAAATGGAATCTAGCCTACCACACATAGTCAAAATGGAAAGGAATGATTCAGTGGGAACTTCTCCAGGAACAAGACCCTGGGTCACAGAAGTGCTGAAAAAAGTTTATGCACACAAGTAAGCCACAACATATCAGCTGTCTTCTGTTTCTACTGCATGGGCAACATATAAATAATTACACCCAAGGGCACAAATTGAGGGGGGCTTTTTTGCAGGTGTTCATGGTTTATTTGCTATCTCTTCTGGAGTATTTCAAACAGAATGTAAACTTATGACTAGAATTATAAATTTTGCCTTAACATTTAGAGGTGCACACAGCAGTTTTACTGATTGCACATGCTTTTTCAGAATGTCAAGAATGCACAGCAACACCTATCCTGTAATCCATGCATATCTCCTTGAAAAGATAATTGATTCATGTCTTGGAAAACATTTACAGACTGTAAACTATATGACAGTTGGAAGTTATTAAACACCAGAGTAGATGTGTCCTTCTCAAAGAAGTGTGACTGCAAATGAGATCTCTCTTGCTTTCCTTTGTCTAACACAGAGCTGAGAAGTTGTTTTGGAGTAAAACACACATAGAGCTGCTCCTGTGCACAACAGCAGATGAATTATTGTCATCAGATACCATGTTTCATATTGGCTTCAAATTTCTCAACTTCCAACTCAATAATTTAAGATGAAGCATAAGTCAGTGTGGTCAGTGAAATGAGGAAAGAAAGGAGGTGGCTGGGCATGGCATATTGACCAGAAGTTATTTAGCTGGGGAAGAAATGAGGGAGATTGGTGGGCAGTGGATGAGGACCCAGCAGCAAGAATATGTTCCTGATGATGGGAAGACAGATGGACACAGAGACAGATGAAACATTGCTAATTATTGCAGGTTCCAGTATTGAATCATAAAAGATGACCACAATTTAGTACTTAAGGGTAGGACAACAGCACCAATTGCAGGCATGTTTCACAAACAATTTCAAATTAATACAAATTGAGGCATTTCCTCCAAGCAATGTGTACATTCATAAACAGGCATGTGTCTACATAGTTTCTTTGCTTCTCTACAGCTACAAACAAGAATTTGTTTCTCTACAGCACAGTTCAAGAATTTACCTTTCTGGCATGCAAAAAGTTTGTGTTTCAACATGTCGAATTCCAACTTTCAGAAAACAAATTTATGATTAATCTGAGAATACATGCACAAGATATATATCTATATTAAATCAACTATGCTTCTATTAGAAAGATTTACCTTAAAAATTTAATTAAAATGCTGATTCATAAGGGATTTCCCCCAAATTAGTCAATAGGAATGAAAAACATCCAAAGTAGTAGTTCCTGTTCATTTAGACTTCTGATATCATTACACAGAAGGGGAATGGCTACTGACTACATCAAACCTAATTTTTTTTCCTCATAACTTATGGTAGAACATACATTGAACTCAATGCTTTCCTTTCCTATGTCTGTGTGTATTTCTCATGGGCTTTTACCTAAATTACCAAGTAATCCAGGCTCATTTACTATTTGTATATTTGTCATTTTGCTTACAACAATGCAGAAGTCCAGGATGTCTCTTCCTGCATGATTAGAAGAGGATCAAATTATATTCTCATTTCTCTTCAAATACCTCACCTTGGCAGAAGTAACTTGAACAGATATGGAATGGTAAACAGTGAATTAATCTCTAATTCCAGAAAAAGTGCTAGAGCAAAATTACATACGCATTTGACAAAAAGAACATAAAATAACAGTAAAAAAGGAAAATAAGTTTAAAAATTTTCTTTCTGTTAAAGATTACAGCTGTTAAAAAGTATTTTAGGCATTTAATGAAAAATCTTCCTAGTGGGACAAATGAAAAAATTAAGAATAAAAAATAAATTTCTATCCAGAATTATGAGGCCAAGAAGAAAACATGCCTGAGTGAGTATCAATAAAAAGAGAAGAGGTAAAGTGCATCAAAAGTTTGATACTTTTGAATATATATACTCTATCTTGATTAACATTGGGAGAAATTACCATATTTTATTTAACTAAAATATATTTCAAAAGATCAACAGAAAGAGATACCAACATTTTTCCTTAAGTTTTCCACAATGCAGTAATTAGCTAAAAATGCAGAAATTTAGTAAGAAAAACTAGTCAAAATTAAAATTTTGATGGTAGCTTTTCTTAAATGCTTGCCCTATTTTATCAAGAATCACTTCTGTGTTTAAAGTCCTTCTTTTCAGTTTTAAAATTAGATCCAGCCCATCCTATTACAAACTTGCTATAGAAGTTCCAGTTGAAATAAACAATTATTAAGTGAAATTAGCTTTAAAATGGCAGGAGTATGAAGAAAGAACTTTCATTACCTGTAAATACCTTATATTGCAAAAAAAAAAAAATTCAAGGAAGATATAAATGTTCTTTATTCTAAATAAGGTACAATTCAATGCACTTTTATGTGCTGAAATATGATCACACATTTGGCAGACATGGCATAACATTTCCTAAGTTAATGCAATGTTTCCAGCTCCTGATAGCCAGGATAATTCCATTATTCTGTTGGTACAACCTGTTGTGTGTAAAAAATGCTGCTGGTTATTCCTAGCCTAATTCAGCTCTCAGGTGCTCAGAAAGGCAGGA
This sequence comes from Ploceus nigricollis, assembly GCA_013399945.1. NCBI lineage: Eukaryota > Metazoa > Chordata > Aves > Passeriformes > Ploceidae > Ploceus > Ploceus nigricollis. The sequence goes on along the minus strand of VXBC01002728.1, from coordinate 105,645 downwards.
TAGCAAACAGTATCATTAATAAATATTTTAATATTACAAATATGTCACACTTGCAGGACACTTGGAATTACCTTGGAGCCCAATAAAGGGACATTTATTAGGGCTAAAAGTCACAAAATCTTTGGAGCTTTACACTTTCTTAAACTTCTTCTTAGCTGACAAATGTTGATAAAAATGAAGACATCTATTCCCTTAACTTCTATTCCCTTTTCCAAAACAATTATTTTTTTTCTTTATATACAGTTCTAAAACACTTTTTCTCCTCAATGGACAAACTTTTCTGCTGGTTTCTGTTTAACTCTTATTTTGTCCAATACCTACTCTTAATATCCACTGCATGAAGTGCATTTGTATCATTACATGGGCTGAGCACAGTAGTTTTACAAATATTCAAAGAATAGATTAAAAAAAATTACTGAGCTTTAAAACAGGGCTTAAAAAAAAAAATAAAGCAGATTATACAGAAAGCCTCTCACCAGCGAACCCAGAAGAGGCCCTGTGGTGTTTCCACACCCAGTCAATTAAAGGATTACTACTATTAAAACACAAGTCTCTTTGGGACTATAGATTTAAGCGCATTATCTGAAATTGGTAGGGATCATCTTTGCTTGTAAAATGCCAGTAGCTTTACTGACAGCAAATTTTGAGTTAGGCATCTTGGAGAGCAGCACAAAAAGCCTCAGTGGCTTCTATAATAAACCAAACCAGACCTCATACCAGCTTCTACTAGAGCAGAAATGTAATTCCTATATTTTGAGTTGTCTTTTGATAGGATCATTTATCAGCAAAAAACCCCTTCCATTTTCTCTTCAATGACTAAGGACTCATGTCCAAACTGGAAAATAGACGTCATTTGTTGTGTCTGAGGCAATTGTTCCTTAAAAAAGAAGCATTTATTTGACTATCAAAACTATGTGGGCACAGCACAAAATACGAGGGGTTTTTTTGCAGGTTTGATTTTGCAAAGATCCAATACTGACACTAATTAAAGACCAGCAAGGTGTCCACTGTTTTTGTATTACAGAGTGGTGTAAGTGCTTTGGCAGCTAGAGGTCAATAGGTTGGTAAAAATCAACCAGGTTTGTTAAGAACAGAACAAATAATGCGTGTATTGCACAGTGTGATTTTAGGGCTGCATGGCTGTGAGGACCGGAAAAGGCAGAAAATAAGGGAACACATTAGGACAGATTTTTATATAGAAAACAAGTAAAAGATCAATAATAGGTAAATGCACACTTCAGGCCCAGCCTCTGCCCTTAGTGACATCAACCCAACCCACAACAACACTTTTGGGCTCAGTTTGACTACTGTGGCTCACAGATTGGCCAACTACAAACCAAAATTGCCATGAAAGATGGTGCAATTTCTGTCTACAGCCACCTCTGGATTAAGTACTGTTTTAGGGCTTTCACAACCTTAATTTACTTAAGCACCCTTGCAAAAGGTAACAAATATGGTTGGCATTTGGCCTCTAACAGTCTACCATTCATTATTTCCTCAGAAAGGTCAGAACTGAGGCTTTATACCTAAAAACAGCTGCAAGCAAAATATTTTTTGGGGGTGGGAAGTTTCAGAGACAGGTTCTACAAGCTTTATCTGAATGAATGGGTCCTGCACTGCCTCTTGATTTCACCAACTTGAGCAGAGACACTCAGCAATAGGTTGTCCTATATCCCATGATATCAAGAAGGTAACAGGAAAACAAAACATACTAAAACAAAGAGATACACTTTGGGCAAAGAAATCAAGGGTTTCATGAACATACCTCTCTCTCTGTTAAATGTGGCTCAGTAGCTGGCAGGATCAAAAGTAGCTGTGTTCTGGATGTGCTTGCATTTTGAAAAGAAAAGGAAAAAAAAAAGAGCAGATGGATGAAACAAAGTATTTAAGCAGCTTACTTTACAGTAATACTAAATTTTTTCACTTGATGAGCAAATACTGGATTAGTTATGAGTCCTGCCATGGCAGGTGGCACCTACAGTTTTGACTAGCATAGAAAACATTTAACTATACCTGAAAAGCTTAGATAAAATAAAAAAGTCAATTACAAAGGCTGGGACATATTTTGAGTCACCTTAAACTACAGAAGTTAAAAAAAATGGGATGCATGCAGGCTTAATATTATTTAAAATTAGAATTATTTGATCAGAAAGGTATTGATTTTATATATGGAGATGAAATATCTCAATGTTTATTATTAAAGGTAAGTTATTTTTAGAATATATTTTATCATCCTTTATCCCATAGCAGGGTTTTTCTACTTGTACTCTTGAAGTCCTTTTATCTTGATTACAGAATATAGAACCACACAGCAAGCTCTTTGCTCCAGAAATACACAATTTTAATGAAGGCTAAAGCAGTTAAAGTTCTTTAGTAAAGCTCACTGAAGAGAAGGAGATACAAGGCAAGATGTGGGATTTAAAATTCTTCAATGACACACACACAGTCCTAATACCTTTAATTTTCCTGATCAGCTTCAGACAGACAAGATCTAAATAACATTCAGGAGAGTTGCTGGTCCTGATCATGCTGGACACAGCTGCTCATGCAAAAGACACAGGATCAAAGATTTCTGTGATGAGAAAATCTCACACCCTTACTAATGGGGCAGTTTTGGAACCTTTTCATCTAAAAATCGAAGAGTTCCTTACATGATTTGCCAATCTGCACGGGCAAAGCTCAGCAGTTAAGGAAGCACTACAACAAGATATTGTTGTCTTCACCTACCCTGGGCTGAGTTCTGAAAAAATGTCTTTGGTTTTGTCAGCAGCCTCATTTTTTAGCCACAGAAACAGGGTGGGCCATGAGGATATCCTGTGATACTGACCTTGACCAGGCCTTCTGAAGCCCCCTAATCACCACTCAACCTTGTTCCTAATTAGTCCTCTCTGAAGTCAAAACTCACACAACCTGCTTTTCTTGGTTAAGGAATTTTTTACAAGAATTTGAAAACCTCCCCGTAAAACAAAATAATGAAATAAACTGTATCTTCCTCTGCTAGTGCAAAATTATCCCAGAGGGTTTTCAGGGGAAAGCAGTCTCCAGTTAAGCACTGCCAGAGGTACCTGTGCTCCACCACACAAAACTTTATGCCATGCACACTAAAACCATCTCTGGGACAAAATGGTTTAGTGCATGTGGTCGCTTCTGGCTGTTAGAAATCAGGTAAAATGCCTGAGGGTAACAAAGACATTTCCCACAACATCCCTTCAGGCACTGTCAGAAACAAGGAGCAATGCAATATCACTGTCTAGAAAGAAAGAATGTGTTTATAACCTTGTGTTTAACTGACCCACAAACACTGTTTCTGCTGCTTTTATCCAGTTTGCTCATGTTCCTGGCAAAAAGGCAATCTAAAATGATTTCTAACTTCTCTACTCCACCCCCTGGAAAGCACAGTACTCATTTTATCTGAAAAATTAGCTTATCATTAGATCTGTGGCAAATTCCCTCACAGATGGTCTTTCTTTATCTTTTCAATGCTTTAATTGGATTTTTATTTTGTGGTGATCAAGCTTAATAAAGGTCCATTTCACAAGACATCCTTCTTACTGTTATCACATTGTCTACAAATTTTGTTTTCAATCCCAAATATTCTTTCTGAAATGTTTCTTTCAATATTCTAAATTTATATCCAAACACTTTCTAATGCAGTTTTGCATACTCTCAGAATACAATTAAATCTTTGCAGACTATTAACAGACTGCATTTGTTAGTGATTAAACACCTGGGAACGTTTATAGACAGCCTTTATCCCACCATTTTTATTGCAGTGGTTTCCTTAATTTCTACTTTTCATACTAACTCTTCATCCAGTACTTCCTGCATATTTAAATTTCAAATTAATTTTTCTCTAGGCTTTTCCACAATTACAAGCTATCAGAAATCACTGACATATAGTAGTTATACACTTGCAAATTAAATACATCAAACTTTGCTTTGCCATATTAGTGATTAAACAAAATCAGTTTCTATGATCATTTTGTCCAGATTAACAGAAATCTCAACTAAATTGCTTAAGAGAATTTAATTTCAATTCTTTCTTCAAAATTAAATCAGAAGGGAAAGGTTAGGTTTACTGCATCTGGGAATAAATTGCTTGGATTATGCTGTCACTGGTTGGAAAAATAAATATGTACTTAGGAATCACAGAGTCACAGGATGGGTAGGGTTGGAAGGAATCATTGTGGGGCATCTGGTCCAATCTCCCTGCTGAAGCAGGGCAAAAACTAAACCAAACAGAATCTAGAAGTTGCCTTTACCCTATTTTGGGAAATTTGCTTCAATACATTGCTATTTTGTGTTAGTATATGTGCTTCTAACAAAAATACTGCTGTTTTCTGTAATAATGTGATCTCCTTATGATCCCTAGGGCAAAATGGTTTCCTTCTCCCAGCTTGAAATGAAGATAAAAAGAAATCTTTCTTATCAGCAATCTAGGGCTATAAACTATTCCTTCCAGAAGCCTCCCACATTATCACTTCCAAAGCTGTGTAACATACTAAATTCTAATAGGATTAACTGGGTATCAACTGTAACATGAACTAATGAACACCTAATGAAGTAGCCCAAAGCCCCTGTGATACATAAGTAGATAATTAGATCCGTTTCCCTTCCACTTGCTCATCACCCAAATATTTTGCCTCTTAAAAAATTGTGGGATTTCACAGGCAAGCAGAAAATGAGGAGAGTGACCTAGAAATTAGGGAAATCTGCATATTATATAAAAACTATATAGGCTGCTTATACTTCTTTGGAAATACTATTAGCTGCCTATCTTAACCAGTGGACACTTCTAGATCCTTGAAAATATAACCCTAATTCTCTTTCTCAGATGAGATTTATGCCAGAATCCTCAAAAGGGCTTCAGAATTGTTCCATCCAATGCTGCAATGCCTGATTTTAAGTGTCCTGCAATGCAATGGAAAGGAAATCAGCGCTCTGAGACAGAGGAAATTGCATTAGATGGACTGCTATGGATGAGACACTCAGCTGCAGTACTCTCCTGGTGAGTTTTACTCCACAATATTGTAATGGATAAGTTTTAATTAAGGCACACGATAAGGCAGTGTATTTAATAAAGCCATGTTGAGTTCAGTGTTGGTTGAATTTAGTGCTGTTTGGTAGTAGTCAGGAATTCCTCCATGCTTTGTAAAGTATTATGTCAGGTTAGCACTATTATTATTATTATTATTATTATTATTATTATTATTATTATTATTATACATAGTCAAACTGCAGCAGAATTCCAAGGTCCCAATTAAGGAGCAATGAGAGGAGAACCAAAGAGCGCTTGGGATTTTCAGTTAATACCACACATTAAATACCACAAGGGGAAATTTAAACTGCTTGCTGGAGACACTTAAAAGGACAATAAAGATTGCCTTTTTAAGGCAGATGTCAGATAGTCAGCAGTGCAAGAAAATAAGCAAATAAGGTGCGGTCTAGAAAGTTAAAGAAACTAATCCCACAGCACAAGAGAGGGAACAATGGAACATCAGCATAGCAAGATGAAAAATATTTTCAAAGATACACATGTTGCAAGCCAGTATTTGTTGAGACTAGAAGGAAGATGACTGGAGCTGTCAAGACACGAAATGATAAGGGCCTGAGTGAGAGTTCTGGTCATGTGAATGGAAAACAAAGGCTGAATCAGACTGAGACTGAGCAGAAAGGAGAAGAAGAAAGAAAAATTATCAGGCAATGAAGTCTGGTGTGGAATGACCTGTATGATCTGCCCTGAGACTGTGGCATTTCAGGTAACACCATTTTAGATCCAGTTCTCATTGGACTGGTAGCTTCAGCTTCCTAACCTTTGGCAAAGCCAGGCTGACAACAAAGATGAGGCCCTGCAAGGAGGCTGTGCAGCTGGTGCTGCAGACACAAGATATCTCCTCAAGCATTTCCTAAGAAAGTCTTTGATGCCACAGTCCTGCTAGAAATATACTCTTCATATTTCCCTTTTCTTTCTGTAAGTCCTTCCTGTATTGCTGACTAAAGTACATCCACCCCTATGGGATGGAGACTTCCAGTGCTGTATTGCAATCTTCCTCTAGACCATTCCTGGTACAATGTGCATTAAATCTTTTCAATCAGTTTAAAAAAATATATTTTTGGGGTGTTTTTTTTCCTTCAGCAAATAATTTCATATTTTATACAACTAAACAAAGCCTAATAATTTTATTTTTAAAAATAAATTATTTATAGAAGACAATTATTCTGCATTTAATTTTCAGAAGTCTATTCTTTCTCCTTTTCTGACTAGAAAACTGTGTGCAGTTCAAAACAGTACTTTAATTCTTGACCCACTCTTAAATGACTCAGTGTTGTCCCATCGATTCACAAGAACATGTTAAAACTTGGAAGAATGAAAAACTTCATGTTAAAAAACAGTCACTCCAAAGGCTGTATGTCATTAAAGACAACACCACTCTTCTGAAAGGAGAGACCTTTAAAATTTTTCATTAAAAAAACCCCAAACATAAAATCACTTCAGGTCATTTGTAAAATCCGACTGAGGCTGGACGCATTAGGATCAACTTTTCCCCAGATTCTCCCGCATTAAGAAGTGTGAAGGTACATCCCTGTTTTCTTTGCATCTTTACTGCTGGTGACCCTAAACTCATGTTTTGAGATGACTTTCACGTATAACTTTTCTACAGAAACTGTGCAAGGATTATACTGACTTATGTGACAGTGTCCTGGTCTTTGAAAGATTGGTGGGATAGGTTTGGCAATCATAAAGCTTGTTGTTAATGAGGAATTAGGGACTGTGAAATTTTAAAAGGGATGGTGAGCCCCAGACTGTTGTTCATCAGCCAACCAGCTGGACAGGCAGTGGTGAGATAAATTTTTGAAGCAAAAAGCAGGTTGCAGCACATTCTGAGTCAAGAATTTATGGAGCAGTTGCACAATTTGGTTATACAGTAAACAGTCAACAGAAAATAAAAATAGAAGAAAGAAATACATAAATCCACTCCAGTAGAAACTGAGTGGCTCTTTAATTTTGTTATGTTTAAATGTTTTCTTCCTGAAATTTATAGCATTATACTCCCCGCTTATAAAAATATAATGCACAAAAGTGAAAGGAAAAAGGCATAACTGAAACTAGCCAGGATTATTTTACACAAATGTATCTAATTTAAAAAAAATCCTGAGTTTTGTTGATTGCTCAAAATTTTGAACAAAAATAAAATCAAAATTTCAACCTGCCAAACACTATGAGAAAGGGAATTTAAAAGTCACAGCATAAAATTGAGCTGCTGGCAGTAGCTGCCACCACCACTAAGACACTTTGGTGCTTTACTAGCAGACTGAGCTATTTTTTTTCACTGTGAAACATAATGGAATTGACATCATGTTGAACACACAAAACCCCCACCATGTGGAGGGACAGGCTTCCAAGGACTGCAACATTTTGCAGCAGCCACCTCCTCCTAACAGGAATGAGCGTGTAAAACCAGGAGCGGGTCTGATACCATTCAGACACACTGTACAGGACAGGCATTTAATTGAATCTGCTGACAATTACTGCTAAAGCTGCTTTTGTGCAGTGGGGTTTAATTCCTGGGCTGTGAAGTCAGGAACTGGTGCTCAGCAGAGCAGAAAGGTGAGCGCCATCCTGCTCAGCAAAAGCAAAGAGACCATTTTACCAATGGCTCCATAAGCTGGGGGCTGTGTCCCCAACAAAGGGCTCTGATTCCCAGCCACATTCCCTCCCAACACACCCCAATCCCCAGCTGGAAAGTAACCTCACACAAACAATGGTTAAGCCTCTGACTTGTGGCTTGAAGCGATTTCTTTGTCAGACTTTTGTCTGTGGACATAATTAGTTGTTTGCCAGGGAATTTCTTGGCATGCCCCATAGCCCAACACTTTAAAAACCAGCACGGATTTCTACCCATTGGGAAAAGGGGTCCAAAACACTTTATTGTGAGAAGCCATTAAATTAGGGATGTAATTAACTGGAGGCAAAGTGTTGCTCAAAGGAATCAGTGCCATTTCTGGGACACTCACAAGGGAGTTCTATAAAAACAGAAAGAGGAATTAGGAATGTTAACTATTTATTTGTACCTAACACCTTATTTATCAAGGTTGCTCTAAGCACTAGATTTGCATAATGATGTGTGGCACTGAGCCATGCCTGGTACCTGGAAAACCTTGGTGACTTTCCTAGGCTTGCAGAAACAGGAAAAGGAAGAGGGACACTTTCCACTGTCCCAGGCTGCCCCAAGCCCCAATGTCCAGCCTGGCCTTGGGCACTTCCAGGGATCCAGGGGCAGCCGCAGCTTCTCTGGGCACCCTGTGCCAGGGCCTGCCACCCTCACAGGGGAGAATTTCTTCCTAATGTCTCATCTAAACCCATTTCTTTCAGTTTGAAGCCATTTCACCTTGTCCTGTCTTCACAGTTCCTGACACGTACATGTGATGCCAGCTGTACCCACCGGTAACCGTATTAGTCACTGATAAATATATTCAGATGAGAAGGGAATCAAATTGGAAATACTGAAAATAGTCAACCAAGGAACATAACACATGAACAGATTTCAAGCATAAGACATATAGATAATTATTATGGCAAAACCTAAATAATTTTATTATGTTTCATATTTTTAACTTTACATTTTTAAAAAAAAGTTGAAATAATACCCTTTTAGCGAAATGTTTTAAAATAATGCCATAGAACTGCTTTTCAGTAAATATTACTAATATGTGTGCCAATATTCAAGATCTGCACCTGGCAGTGAAATCAGATGTAGAGGCTGACTACGAAACTTCTGATTTCACAAATCCAATGAAGAAGCTGCTGTCCACATTTCTCAAGATAAAATCAGATTTTAAAAAACATAGAGCCTTCAGTATAACAAAGTTTCATATAAAATGCTTACATTCACGAAGTATTAAAAGCAATTCAATAATTCCCTCCAATCACTAGACTAGAAAAGACTGAACATTCCCAAAGAGTTGAAAGAATTCATATTCTTCTGATTATCACAGACACAATCTTTAAAAATTACAATGTAAATAATACTTAATCAACTTTTAAAATAAAAATCATCAAAAAGCAAAAGCAAGGTCACTAATTTTTAAATCATATTTGAATAAGTATGAAAAACAGAGACAACGGAACATCTTCAGCAGTTTGGAATCCAGCATCCATGAAATACACAATCCGTACTTACAGCGATGATTACATCTGGCTTTTTTTAACATAGATAACACTTGGTATAAAAATGCTAGATAATCTAGATGAAAATTTAATTAGAAAAATGTAATGGAATTATTTATCTTTAAAAAAACATCAAACTCAGAAAAGCTGTTTACTCTCTGTAGGATAAATGGTTTATATATTAAATAGTGTTCATACTATATAACTGAGTTTCAGTTCTTATTTTATTCATAGCCTTTAAAAATATGCTTCAATATTACAGTAAATACAAACTGCATGATTCATAGGGAATTACCTAAATAACTAAAAGATATTGTGTAACTATTTCTAAGGTTTGGCCATCCCCAGTTGGATGACAACACAAGCTTGTTCTATTATTTTACCTTAGTTTGAATGCCTGTACTTTCAGAGATGAAGAACTGACTCAAGGAAGTTACCCCAAAATTCAGACAAGAACAACTTGAAGGCAGTTTTATGAAATGATTAATTCTTCAAATACTGGTTCATGGGATTTTCAGAACAAATTCAGTGACTTAGGAGCAAAACTCTCCACAATTAATGAGGTAAGTTAGATTTGAAAGGTAGAAACTTTCTATACAATTTCATGCAACTCCACAATAGCATTTCATGCAGCTTAGAGGGGAAGTTCAATTCTAACCTGCTGTCTCTGTGTAAAATATAAAGATTACATTTTATTTCAGTTTATCACTCTGAAAATGGACTCTACCACCAAGACAGTGAAGCTGAACAAGTTTCTGAGTACTACCATTTTTTCCCAGTAAAGACAGTGTAACATTATTCAGCAGTGGAGAAATTAATATGCAATGCTCCAGTACCAATTCCAGATAAATTTCATTATTTCTACTCAGTGCTTGAATACAAAAGTAATTCCCCAGCATTCAGGTGGGCGGAGGCCAAAGTAAGACATACTGCTAGTAAACAGCTAACATAAATATTAATCACAGAAACAGCTAGATTAAAACAAAAAAGATTTAGCATCTGTCTGTTGCTTACAAAGAGAACAACAGTTCACGGCTTTAAAAAATTGAAATCAATATTTCATTTACAAGTACTTGCATACAGTTCTAAATTGAGCGCATTAACCAGAGTCGTAAGTTACTTCTGCAGCGAATAAACAATGGAATTAGTCAAGCTGCCAATCCTTTTCTCTAAAACAGGAATATCACATATAAGGCCGTACACTCCCTATAAGCTCTCATTTCTCTGCTGCCAGGTTCATTTTGTTATTATCTGTTGTGTTAACTGGCTTCATGCAGTGTTCTGGATGGAGCAGCAGCAGAAGAAAGAATGTCAAAATAGAATTGACCCACCTAAGTTTCACCTTGTTTTCCAACAAAAAAATAGGAAGTGCAATTTAACAGAATTGGTCCATTTTTGGTTGATATCCCATCCAAAAGCTCCAGCCCAGCAGAAGCTGATGGATCTGCCCAAAAATTGACAGACCCTGCAGAGCAGTGTGAACACACAAACAATGAGGGGGAGGGGAATCAACAAGATGGAAGAAAGTGCAAACAAACGCTAAATGAGGAAGGAAACAGAATTAACTACTTTCCTCTACCTCGGCAGACCAACAGAATTCTCCATCATGGGCTTCACCTCCTCCATGCACATTAACCTGGCAACTCCAAAAACCTCTTGGATAATTTTTTGTACCTGGTAAGGCATTGCCAGCTGGGTACAATCATTTCCTTTTGTTTCATAACAAACATCACAGGATCACCATCCTTACAAAAACTTTAAATTTTCACTTTAACACCCACAAAACCAGAGCTGTCCTAAACCGGCAAACCTCTAAGCAGCCTACCCCTCAAAAATGCATGTCATGAATACAATCTCAAGAAGAAAACAATGCCAGCTTGGAAATCAGAATATCTGATCCCAACTGGAGAGATGGTGTGGCTGAGCATAAATTGTGAGAGGTGATATTCAGTAGGCAGAATTACAGATAGTCATGAGCAAATGATGACAGAAGGTGCAGCACCCAAAGGTTTTTGACCTAATTTAAACTCTTAGAAAATTTTTATCCTTGCAACCCTTAAGGAGTTGGGAGCTGAAGAGGGCATCCTGCTTTTGAAAATGCAAGGCTAAGAACTGTCCACAAAATTAAAATAAAAAATAATTTCCCACTTCATGTCAAAAATGTAACACTTCAAGAAGCAACATAACAAGTTACATCTAACCCACAACTTCAGAAATTCAACTCAATTAAAACTCAATAAGCCCAAAAAAAAATAAGCTCTCAGAGGAAACTTTTCTAGATCCAGTAGATGCCGATTCTTTGTTCAGCTACAGAATAACACAGATATTTCCTAGAACTCCAGGGGAACAAACTATTCTTTTTAGAAATAGCAGAAATTTGTAGGTAGAATTCTGATCTTAAACATGCTAGAAGTTCATAAACAGGGAGATGCAAACATATTGATCTCTAGCAATAGGACATCTATTTGTTTCCAAAATACAGGAATAAAGAGTCCTATTACAGAAACACTCTTTATCTTCCCAAAGAAGAAAATAATTGACATTTTCATGTGACAACAGACAACACCTGCTACTGTCTATTGTCCACTATTTGAATCAGCTCTTGAGAGTACTGATTCAGAAAGAAAAATCCACTCCAAATATAATCTGCATCAGGTTTGAAGCAGCATTCAATGTGATCACTGTATTTGAGAATAAACCCTGCAATTTCCACTCAGTCAAGAAGCATTTCCAGGCTATTTTGGAAGAAGGCACTGGAGATTGGCCAGGGAATTGATAGTGCCTAGTAATGAAGTTTTTACCCTAGTGGAGAGACCAATGAGTTTTATAATTCATTGTAGTACAAATCTTGAGAATTGTGAAAGAAACAGGGTCTCAGCAAGTTAATTTTTCTAAACTTTATTAGTTTACATGGCAATTTACCTGACAAAGGAGAACATGAGAAGAAATGCTTGAGGCAGTTCATAAGATGGTAAAATTCCAAACAGGTAATGTAAAATATTCCAGATTACAGGTGAAAGTAAATTGAATAAATCTACCATAATTCTTCATGGCTTCAAACATTATTCATTCACTAACCATTAATATTAGAAGAGCATTTAGAACTAGAAGTCATGAATGAAAATATTTACATAGGGATATCTTTACTTGTATGCTACTAAAATTATAGTCAGACTGAAGGAGACTAAAAACAAAGAGAAGCTTGAATCTTATGCTTTTTTCACTAAGAAAAGTGAAGCAGTATGTAGAAGATAAAACTCTAAAAAATTAATCAGATTCAATTCTCAAAACAATATTTTAGGCAATTACAGCCTGGGCTTCATCTGCTGATCGAAATCATCCAGCAAGTTCATACTGACAAGTAAAGCTTGTATTTATTTGCATTTCAAACAGCTAAAAATTAGCTCAAGATGCTCTATTTATCTGGATCCTTACAGATTTTAGTACAATGCTATTTTGGCCTTCAGAACACAACTCCCTGTTGAAAATGTTACACAGGAAGCTGGAAGTTCTGTCAGATGAATTTGCCAAGGAACAGAGTTAATATTAGAAGCACTTTTAAACTTTAGCTCGATGCTTTTGTTCAAGTGAGTTAAGTGAAAATGAATCTGGGCAGAGGAATAGTGAGGTTTGGGTGGCCAAGTTCTCCTGCTGAGAGCCAGGGGAGGATGTCCTTTCCAAATGTTTGGCTTGCAGATGCACAAACACAAATTGCATCAGTTCACACTCGGTTCAGGTTTTCAAGATTTGTCTCCCACATAACAACACTGTTGGAATGAGCAGCTGGATCCTGAGGCACAGTTCCACAGGAAAATGGGCATTCTGTGCCTGCAATATATGAAATATCTGAATTGTTTCCCACCAGACAAGTGCTGGGTTTGTGCTTCATAGCCACACATGTTCTGTAATGGGGCTGGTATAAAAACGCTACACAACTACATGAGATTATCACGTGAATTTCAACAACACAGGTCACATAACTTATAAAAAAGTCAATTTATATTAGGAGGATGTAAGTCACAATGCTAGCAATAACTTTATATGTGGGAATTATGGCACTCCTCTAACTCCAAATTATTAGATGGTATCTAATAAGACAGCAAGGCAGTCAGAATTGCTCATACAGATGACATAATACTGGTCCAACAACCCAGATGACAGGGTCTGAACTGAGAACATTTTGGGGACAGAGATTCTGGGAGATCAAACTACCTTCCAGCTTGATGAAGAGACAACTCTTGGGCTGAGACAGCCCCATGTGATCTGCAAAGTGTGCTTCATGTCAAAGATTGCATTCCTGATCCACAGCTTTAAACAAACACGAATCCTCTCTTAGTTCAGACAGAGGTCAATATTGATTATAGCTCCTAAAACAGCACTTCTGCAATAATATTGGTATTTTTTTGCCTGCAAAAAATTGTTTTGCTTTTACTGAGAGTGATTTAAACATCCCCCAAATCCTTCTGCCTACTTACCTCCAGGCTACGATGACACCATTATGGCCATTTCATCTTGATGATCTATTGAGCCAATTACACTTTATAAATCTCAAGAACTTGCTTAAGCACACTCCTGCAATTTTTTAAATAAACAAAAGAAGGCTCAAACCCAACAATTATAGATGAATTATAAAATAAGGTTTATTACAGCTACTTACCATTAGCATTAATTTTTTTTTATTGCAGCATAAATATTAGGATGCTTTGATTCTTTCTATCTAATTCCTAGCGGAAAAAAAAAAAAACAAGGGGCACAAAAAAGCTAGCAAAAGACCCTACAATAATAAAGCAAAAACTGTGTCAAAACAAACAGTGACGATCACTGTCACCACAGTTGTCCCTTAACCCCTCATTCTCCTCTTCCCCAAGTCCTGCTCTGGTTCTGTCACCCCTTCTCTTTACTCACCTGCAAACCACTGGGGAAGAAAGCTGGCTTTTGTTCTGAAAAAAACCCACTTTATCAACAGCCCAGTTTACCCAAAGTACATTGAGTGATGTAAATCACTGAGTGAGTGGCCTTTAAATCAGGTTCTCTACAGCAAATTGAATTCATTCTCTCATTCCATTCAGGTTTTCAAGAGAAACACTGATTTTAATCTGTTCTACACCTAATTCAGCTAATATTTTAGAGTAGATATTAAAAATAGGCACTTTAGTTTAGAACATTTTATTCCAAACCCGAAGAAAGGAAAAANAAAATCAAATTATTCCCCAGACCATAGTTAGGGAAAAAAAAGGGGGAGAGGAAAGCAAAATAAACTGTATTTACAGTAACAATAGTGAAAATTATAACTCTGTTCTCTGTTTCAAGTGGACTCTGAATAACCCAGTTAAATGCTGGAGCTCCCCTCACAGTGCTATTAATCCCAGAAACTTTTTCCTTCAGAAACGTTCCTTGGCAGCAGAGCAGCAATGAAACACTTAGGTGGAAAACACGTAATTTCTGAATATCCGAGTGATTGATTTTAGGTGAACATTAAATAACAACTGCCAGCAAACCTGCTCATAGAGCGGTTTCCACCTCTCGTTTAGGCACTCAGCACGGATCTTGCCTTAGTGACTACACCTGTGCAGTTCTGCCCTCTCCTGGTGCACCCAGCACATGCAGCAGACACTGCAAACACCCAGAAAAATAAATTATTGTGCAGCACCAAACCAGCCAGACTGAGCACAGGAGGCGGTTACATGCACTGAACTGTCTTACAGTCACTCCTCTGGGTTCTGATCTATCACTTGTTAAGTGTTTGTGGATAGAAAAGGACCTTTCCAAACTCAAGAGAAATTAAATAATATATTTCGACAAGAAAATAAAATGCAAAATTTGTTTTTGCTGTCATTTCATTTGTGGAAAGATCTTAATCAATGCTTTACTTTATAATTGCTAAATATTTTTTCTCTTAAACCAAACTAAATTTCTCTGTGTAACCGTTATAAATACTTAGATAATGAGATAGTTTTGAGAGACATGCTCAGATCTGAGTGGTATCTCCTGATTAGGTGAGTTAAAAATCTGAAGTTTCATTTAACTTGACATTTTCTTTTATTCCAGCACTACGATACTGCCTTGTCATGTTCTTTCTTTTAACATACTTCTAGTACACATTTGACAAACTCTAGGCTTGCTACCCAAAACTACAAACATACAAATATAAAAATGTTCCTCATGAGACAAAAATCTTAAGAAAATTTGCCAAAAACATCCCTCGTGGCTTCTGTGATAGCTTTTCCACCTTCACCACCAGAACCAGAGCGTGTGGAGAAGGAAGAACTGCAGATTGTTTTGCACAGTTGGGTGCTGGGAAGCTCAGAATCTGCTTTAACAAACCACATGAAACTCTGGGATGAGCACTTCAGGCATTTTTAGGACATTTCTGCAGAGTGAACATTGATAAGGGAAACTTGACAAAACATTGCAGAATAACAAGAAAGCTCTTCCTTTTAAACTTTTTTTCTGTAAGAAAAGAATTCCTTATTTTCTGCTTCTCCTTCCCTGAAAGTAACCTTACATTTTTAGGACTTGGCCTCTCACAATGATCCAAAGGTTGCAGCTGAATTTACAAGCTGAATTACAATTTACAATTAACAAGATTTAACATAAAATAAACATCTTCCCCCCCAAAAAAGTTTGCTTTCCAAACAATAATAGCTGGAAAAGTGAAGAGAGATTAGAACAAACAAATGTTCTTGTGGGCACCAAAGAACAAATTTCTTCCAATTTGTCATGCAGACACTCTAGTAAAAGGCTTATAAACAACAAAACAGCTCTTCACAGAGAGACTTAGCCCCAAGTGCTGGTAGAATCAAAAACTCCAAGTCTGTAGAACCCAGGAAAGAATCAGCATAGTCTAGAAAGGAAAATTTTTATTTAAAACAATTAATGTCATATAGAGGGGTCAAGGAGCCCCAGGCAAATAGCAAAACTACTGCTCTGAGAGGAAAATGTATATTTGTACATATACATTCACAAGCTACACACAACTTCTACTGCAGTCAATAATAGTTTTGGAAGCACTGATGTAACAATGTGTTATAAAATACTAGAATATTGTAACCAAATATTAGGATATTCTAATTTCCTGATAGTAAGTTTATAATGACTTCATTTCCCATTGAAATTCCAAAAGGGTAATTTTCTTATTCTGGAGACAGAAGAATTGATTTGACATATAATTTGAATTTATCATGCCAGTTTACAGGATTCCAGAACGATTCCACACTAATTATGCATCTACCTAATATCTTCCTTTTCTAACTTTGTTACTTTGGCGGTTACTGCCTGGAACACTCTGAGTACCCTCCACTGCTGTTCTTACAGATACACTCCCAAAGAGTTTGAACCAAACCACTCTGTTTCAATAAAAATACAGGCACAGAAAAAGCGAGAGGACATTCTCACCTATTTGTGACTGCACTGCTAGGAGGAAACTCTGTGATGAAGGGAGCAGCAGCCACCAACTTTAAAATATGTAACCCTTACTTGAAAAAGGCCCAAACATACCTTGGGAGCAAGCAAGCTCCTAAGAATTTTAAACCTGGCAGAAAGAAAATCCTGAGATTGAAGAGCTGCCATCTCCTGGCACTTGATTCACCTGGTAAAGTCACAGGTGGGTCTGAAATGTGCTGTCAAAATTCTCATCAGCAAGCCCTGTTCTTTGTGCCGTCACGCTCCTTTCTAGATGTTTGGTGGCACTTGTGGCATCCTGCCACAGCCCCATCAGGCAGGTTCAGATCTACAGCCCTGCTTCCTGGGCTCCTAGCTGGCCTGACTGGCAGGCTGGGAGCAGGATCTTGGAGTTTGCTCTGCATAATTGCTGTTTCACACGTGTGTGAAATGGTCATTGGCACCCAAAACATCCCAGACACACACACACTGCCTGACCATCTACCCTAAAAACTACAACAGTGAGGTACCAATGGGGAGCAGCCAGCTCAAACAACACTCCAAAGGTTTTTTTGCTCCATTTCCCAGTAGTTCATACATGTTTCTGCTTGGAAGTGTTTAAACCTGCTGTATAATAAAACATTCAGCATCTCTGACATATTATGTCTGAATATGTGATTATGTCTGAACCTGTGTGCCAATGCACTCCACTGCCATTCTGAACATTCATTAGCATTCATAATTCACTCAGAGGATAAAGACTGTTCTGTTTGACTATTGTCTGTCTTCCAAGTGAATAGATAGAATATAATAGGTATTTTTTGGTCCATTTCTCCCATTAATATACTTATTTCTCCTACAGCTGTACTATTAAAACAGCATTTTACTGTGTTACCTGCTACTTTACCATAAAATCAGCTCATACCTCTACTGGCTTGGAGACTTGGCAACTGTAGTACCTCCAGCTAAAAAGAAACCTGCCAAAAAGAAAGGAAAAGGAGGCATTTTCTCCTCTTCAATTAGGAAGATTCTTTTGCTGTATGTATTGAAGCAATAACTCTGTATAGGTGGTAACAGTCTCAGTCTCTCTCCATGGCAGAGCTTTTTTCACCCTTTCTCCAGTTCCAGACAATGCTTCTATCACTGTACAAAACCTTTTCAGTAGACAAGATATTCTCTTCCTATTAGAGACTTTTCTACAGCTTCCTTTTAGCACTCCCTCTCACTTTCCTGCCCTCAGCAGTTCACTACCTGTTCTGTCCAGGGAAGATCCAGAAACCTCCCTTTGATTTAGAGCTCTTCAGCACAGGATACCACAACAAATCACAGCTACCTGAGTCTATTCCACAGAAAAAAAACCTGCTGCTGCTTCAGTTTGGGAAAGCCTCCCAGAAAAAACTCTGCTCCTTCCAGCTGCCTTCTCCTATTAAGGGTCTCTAACAGCTCTTTTCCACTCACAGAAGGTGCAGCTCTCTGCACTTGATTTACTGGGAAGAATCTAGGCTTTAACAAGAGGTGAGATCTGAAAGTCAGAAGGGACTTTCTTCAGTGTTTTGTCGGAAAGAAATGCAGCAATTTGAGATCTGAAATTCTGATGTGGATGTGGCTACATCTGTGCTCTTCAGCAAGTTGAAGCGCTTCTTACCTCGACTTGTTCTGTTTTTAACAAAAAGCAGTAGTACACAGGGTGATGGTTAGTGGTCACTGCTGATTATTTAATCACAGCATAGCTCTGAACCTGCATTGTTTGCTCAAAACCTGCTGCCTTCAAAATGGCTTGTAAATCCAATCAGAATTAAAAGGAAAAGAGAAAAAGTCCTTCAGGTTTTCAAGTAAAACCTCATCTTTACAAAAAGTGTGACATAGCCATAGTTGTGGCAAAAGGCTCCAACACTTCTTGAGTGAGTGAAAATTAAAAGTTTTTATTGAAGTGTTTTAAACAATCTTTTCATAGCTATAGTCTAATTTGTTCATTTTATGCTTCTTATGACAAAAAAGAGAGACATAATCACTCTGCCTTTGGGGGTTAACAGAACCCTTGTGACTACTTGTAACCATGGAAATATGAAGAGCTACTCAGAGCCCAACATCAAACTCACAGAGGTGCTGGGAGACAGAAAATAGACATATGATGAATTTGCTACACATGAAAGCCCATTGAATCTGTACCACCTGCATTAACAACATAAAAAACAAAATCACAAAGCCTTTTAATTGCTTAAAAGCATATGGCATTTACCATGGCTTCTCACAGGAAATGAAGGGAAATGCCTTTAAAGGTTTGTTTTTAAAGCACTGAGTGCTCTGAACTAGTTTACAAGCAGAGACAAGAGGTAAAAATGGTTACTGTGTGAATAGCAAGAGTAACAATATGCATGAAAAGACTGCAAAAAGCCCCTTTGAAGAAGCAGGGTTTTCATGGATTGAGCTATGGAGATTATGCAACCCATGGCCAGTGACATCTGAGTTAGTCTGCACCAAGCACCATCACCAGGGTTTTCTCATCCTCGGCTGGCAGCCTGAATTCAACATACACTGAAATACCTCAGACAAGCAAACACTCACCTGGTGATTTACTGACCTATCTGCCCTATAATAATAAGGCATGTGCATATTTAACTGCCTTCCCTGTGAAAGCCCAAGCCACAAAACACTGTTTAACCAACCACAGCTCCAGTCCTCAAACACAGCCATCCTCAGAACCAGACACCTTTGAATAAAAAGGAAAACACATGCATTCCTTGCAGTAATAAGCAAGACATGACCAACAACAGAAAAAAAATCTCTTCAATAATTTGTCTCAGCAAATTACATCTACTTGTAAGAAATAATAATGAATATAATAGGAGAAAACTCTACAGCCTGTGTGCACACTGTGTACATTACCCAGGTGCAGGGTGACCCAAAGAGCCAACATTTGCCAGCACAATCAAACAGGTACTCTGTCACTCCTGTAGCTTTGGTACCATCAGACAAACTGCTCAGACCTCACTGTGTGACCACTTTCTTTTCTTTAATCCACTGATAACTACAGAATCAGAACTGTCTTCCAGGACTAATTGTAGGTCAAAAGTGAGACATTCTGGGTCCCTGTTAGTTGAACAAAATACACACTTACTGTCTCTCACAGCTATGATTTGTTCATCATGCCACCATCTATTTTCCCCATTTGTCACAATTGTTTTTCAGGTCTTCACTGAATTTTAAATTTAATTTTTAAAACCAATTTTAAATTTCAGGACCAGGTTAATGCCATGAAAAATGAAGATACCAACTGGACAACATTTTCTTGCAATTTCTTTGTCATTTTATTTGTACTTTCAGTTTCAGAGCTACCTTGCATACCTTTGCAGATGGGCTGAGTTAGGGTACATTAATTACACAAACCCACAGATTATTAAAATCCAAATGGATTCCACAGGGTTACATGAGATATACAGAATGCATTTCTAGTGTGCCAAGAGAATCTTGGCTACCCTTTATATTTCCAATAAGTGTGTGATTTCTTTTTTTAGTCATATTTGGGAACTCAGTACTCATGAGAAATACCAAATGCCACAGGTAGAAATGTCTGAATACAGGCCAAGTAATAGAAGTCTGTGGTTTTTTATTAATGCAAAATCTTCACATTGGCCAATTAATATAATTACTGATTAACTTACATTGTTATTTGTGGTGTTTTAGCCTTTTACCCTCTGAACCTCAAGTTAGTACCTAAAATCACAAACAAAAAGATAATGTGAAAAAATAATTAGGCGTACCACAACAGAACCAGCAAAAAGAGCAATAATTTTCATTTTTATCTTGTATTTCAGTGAAGAATCTTGAGAGACTTTAAAAATACTAAAAAGAATGCTTTACTTTGTTTTATGCCATCGACATAATTAAGTATGACACAGCATAAGGATTATGGTAGCAAACCTAAGGAAACTTAAAATAATTGTCTACCCCAAGCTGCTACTTCCACCTTGGAGTTTGAATTAATTATAAGATCAAGTGTAAAACAACAGTAGAAAACCACATACCTAAAAGAATTACCCTCCTGAGAAGGCAGGAAAGAATTTTAACATAGATTTTCTTTCCATAGAAGGAAGAGAGCTGGAGGTATCACACCAAGGCTGGGCTCTCTGGCCGAGGAGCCTGCAGGAGAAGTGTGTGAGAAAGCACAGAACAGGGTTTTATTTTGTTGGGTGTTGCACGTTTGTCTGTCATTAAGTTGTTAAGACTCTTCTGTAATCTCCTGCATTACTTATCCATCTCTGTTTCAAACATTGGGTCACAGGACATAAAGCTTCTAAATACACAACTTCCTGGAAGCACATCCAAGGAAGCAAAGAAATTGACAGGGAAATAAACATGGTAAGTGTGTACACAGAGTATCTTAAATTTCATTGGCATTATGTGAGAATCACTGAAGTAATACTGGACGAGAAGCGCAACTGCCCACCAGAATTTCTTATTTAAAAAACTGCATTGTTTTGGTCATTCAAATGTTCTGATGAACATATCCTAGAGAAATCTGTAGCACTCAGAGCAAGGCATAACCATCCGCTTAGACTGTACCACCTGCCCTGCCCTGGGCTCCCAGGGCAGCCTCACAGCCCCTCATTTACCTGGCAACAATGAATGTTTTAGTCATGCTCCCTCCACTCCCTCTGACTCCATGGTCAAGCTGCTGTGTCACACTTTCAAGAAACATCAGCAGGACTGACTTAAGAACGGACTGACTTAAGAACCGTCTGACTATGGTCCAGACTAGTCCTTCCATGCCCTTCTTGTCTCCAAACACATGTTCATGGTGAGGGGATAGGTCAGTGTCCTGTTTAAGATAAACAGTGTAAGAGGTTGCTTTCATGATCATCTTTTTGCTCACCACACTGGGAACTACTGGGGCTTTTTTCAGAAGTAAAAAGAAAAAATAATTGCTCACAAAGCATAGAATAATACATTATATGAGTCAAAATGATTCTATAAGGGCCCTAATTTTCATTTCTGTGGTCACATAGGGAAATATAAACATCACACTGATATGAAAGAAGTGCAAGAATAGTTCACACTTATGCCACGCCCAGTGACCTTCACAAAATTAATAAGCAGATTCATGAAGCCATGGGATGGGTGTGGAGAGGGTGGGGCCTGTGTCAGATGTGGGAGGGAGCTTTGTAGCTTTACTTCAAGCTCAGACTGTTTGGGCAAATGCAGGAGAAACAAGTGGTGGATGGAAGTCCAGCCTGGAAGCAGAGCTGAAGGACTCCCATGGTGCAGAACCTCCTGGCCACCACTCGTGGGGAACAAGGGGAGGTTAAGTCCCCATATTTACCTTTGTTAAATCCCTCCCTTCAAACCCAAGGGACTGTAGCAGCAGTCTGAGTTAGAATACATTTAGTGTGACGTTGGTGCTTAAGATTTCAAGAAGCAATTGAAATCTTTCACTGGCTAAACACACAAAACCCAGTGGATGCCAGGCTGCTCACACGAGAAACAAAATGTGCGAAGAAAAGCAGCTTTCCACCTTTCCTAGGCAAGGTTTGCTGCTGAGAAGAGTCAAATCACCCTTCCAGCACCTGGAGTCATCCGTGAGACATCCTGACACCTCCCAGCTGCAGTTTCCAGCTCACACCCCCACAGAGCACAGCTCCTGAGCGGGCAGGCTGGGTGATGGCAGCAGGGGCCAGGGGCTGGTGGGGCCAAGGGAGGGTGCAAAGGTGTGGGATTCAGGGAAAAACATGGCAAGGGAACCCCACTGCATGCTGTGCTCGAGGGTCCAGTGCCTGCCACCCCCTAACAGTGCCTTATTTTGTCCTTTCTCCTCATCAGTCTTTTTCCCAAGCATCTCCAGGAACAGCTAACTTCAACTTCTCTCAGGACTATTTTGTCATTTGCTTAGAGCTGACTGGGATTTAAAATTCACAAAGATGGAAAAGACTTTTCTTTTTGCATGAACAGATGGATGAAGTCCTAGGACTTCATGGCAAGAGGCAAACTACTTGATAATTGTTGGATTTTGGAATTAGGTTGGGACTTGGCATTCACTTCATCCTTCCACGTTGTAAATACTTCCAAGTGAATTTAAATCATGCATGTAGCTCATCTTTGAATATAATTATTAATACATACCATCTTTTCTGTTATTTGTGCTAGTTGCTGGAATTTATCCAAAACATATGTTACTATGGATTCCTTTTCATTGCCTTTTGCAGTCATCAAAATGGCACATCCATTGTATGGCATATGCTGTATATATATTTTTTGATCACATCACCACAAAACACCTCTTTAATGCTGTTGATACATTGACCATTTTTTAACATGAGATGGACAGAAAATGTCCATGGGGAAAACCAAGACACTAAGATGAAATATGAGTGACTGAGCACAAATATGAGAATAGGTTTTACAGGATTATGTTAAGTATCCTTTAGACTGTAAAGATGTCAGCTAACGTAAAACTCTAATGTACCAGCTGCCGTCCAAACAGATCACAGAATGAAAGTCCTCATGCTGAGCAGGGCTTAAAATAGAGCAGCTGATGAGTAAGACACTCTCTCTTATATAAACTTCACATTTCATGCACTAAGACATTTCATTGTCAGATATTCGTGGGGTTGCTATTTTCCATGAAAAATCTGCAGCGGAACAAAAGCATCAAACTGTTTCACTTCTCAGGCTCCAAGATTGTTATTTTCATGCCACACAGAAACTCCCTTCTAGTCTGCTTTGTGATTCATGTGTTTGGCTGAATAACTTTCCTGGAACTCAGAACAAGAGGGAAACCTTCCCTAAGTACTTCCTGTCTTTCTACATGTACTAATAACATGACAAAGTCCTCCCACCTTTCCCATTTACAACACTCCAGGCACACCTACTGGTTGATATACTCATAAGTCTCAGAATTAGTTTTCTTGTGCTCTGGTTTTTAAATAGCAGCTTTTCCTCTAGCAACAAAACTGTTTTTTGTCTAATGTTAGTATGTACTAAAGAACTATTAATAGATTGCTTAATTAATAGACAACAGAGAAGTCGTAGCTTAGCATCAAACATGAAAGATTCACTGCTCTTTTCCTCTTTCCTGTCTCCAGACACTCGTGGCTTTGAAAGCATCTTAATCTTAGAACCCTGGGCAGAAAAATGTAATGCTGAGGGGAAGAACAACCTATGTCATGTGTTTAACCCAGAGAGCTTGCAGGCCTCACTGCAGGCATGAAACCAAAGCTTAATTTTGACTGTGTAAGAATGAAGTAAAAACTCCGGAATAAGGTCTAGTATATTTACAAGATGAAACACCAAAAAAATCAAGTCACTCTCCCACTGTCCTATTACAGCCTGTCAACCTGGAAATCCATCCTCCCACCATGGATTGTTAAGCTCCTATTACAGTTATCACCACTAACTGAAAAGAGAAACAAGCCCCTAATTTTTATAGTTTGCAAAGCTTCTCTTCAAAATATGCCCTAAGCCTCACAATTTCCTTGTGAAAGTAAAATTTTTTGTGTAACTGGTATGGAAAACCAAGTGGAGGTGCTGAGTGACTCCCCAGACTCTTTAGAAGGCTGCCATGAATTGCTCCAGTTCCAATTGTGGTTTAATGTGTGGGTGTAATCCTGACCAACTCATTAATCTCCAGGCCTGTTTTTCCAATCTGCAAAAGGGAGGATACTATACTTATTTAATTAATACAGTGTGTGACTGTTTAGTTTAAAAAATACTATTTGAATGACATTTACAATCCCAACTGTACTTTTCTGTTCAACTGTTTCTGCTTCTTATTTACCCTTTAGAACAAGCAAATCAAAGCTGGTTGAAATCCATTCTCTATTCATTTCAGTACCAAAAGCAAAAGTTTTAGTGTTTAATGGAACTTAGAAAATTTTAAGAGCCCTACCAAGAAAAGGCAGCAAAACTCTACCCTGAATCTTAGTGTCCTCAGTAAATCCTGAAGAAACATTGTCAGCAATTTTTAAGTGTGTCTTTGGCCCAATTCTCTTCTAACAAAATGGCTTCTGGAATTCTTTATTATTTTTTGTGAAGGGAGGGAATCATCTCACACCAGCTAACTCTAGGTTTGTATGTGATGCATTAAAAAAACGCAAGCAATAAATATGGTGTTGACTCAAAATTACTCCAACAATGAATACTGATTTCTTATCAACAAAAATGACAAATAAAATTCTAGGAAACATTTTAACAGAATCCCCAGGGAAAAGAAAAGAAAAGAAAAGAAAAGAAAAGAAAAGAAAAGAAAAGAAAAGAAAAGAAAAGAAAAGAAAAGAAAAGAAAAGAGAAAAGAAAAGAGAAAAGAAAAGAAAAGAAAAGAAAAGAAAAGAAAAGAAAAGAAAAGAAAAGAAAAGAAAAAAGAAAAGAAAAGAAAAAGCTGTTATTTGAAAAGGCTATGGCCTTTTAGAATTTTCAACTTAAAATATTATATTCACTAAAATTTTCTTAACATACTTACAGTTTACCATATCTTACTTTGAGTTCAGACTTCCAGACTCTGAAATACAAATTCAATTCCATATATTTTTAATGAAGTAAAAACTCTCAAGTGCTTTAACCTTCATTGAGGTCAAATCCAGATAAAGATGGAAATTCTGTGTCCTGAACCTTCTGTAGAGATTGAAAATATATTGCAAAGAAGTACTTAGAATTTCTTAATTCCCTGGCTTTAGCCTGATTTTCCTCCTCAGATTCTTCTTCCTGTTCCTGCTATGCTCCAGGCAGTGCATTGCCAACTCCTGGGAATTCCCATTGAGTCTCTGAATATTAATTGGTGTTCTCAGAGACACAGGGCTGAAATCAATGGGCTGGATAAGAATCTTCTCTTTTTGCCTGAAACAAGCTTTTAGCCCTTTAAATTATGATAAAGGCCAGGAGGAGGAAGAAGAATGGGTTTTAAAAAGCTCAGAAGGAAGCAGGCACATGAAAAAGTCAACATTTATTGCTTTATATTTATGAAAATAATGCTCAAATGTGGAAACATTGTGGTAGGAGGTACATCCTTTAAAGCAGCAAGTGTTTATACAAACAAAAGCAGGAAAATCTAATATTCCCCTGGCTTAGGTTTTGTAATAACTCAAGAATTTGATGAACTGGGAAAAGAATGAGTCTGCAATAACTTATTTTGATAAAACCTTTATTTTGAAGAGGTCTGAGCCAGCCACACAGGAGTTGTGACAGACTACAGTCAACAGGTCACTACTGTGTGATTTTTTCCATCAGTCTGCAAACAATCCAAGCCATAGTCTGCAGTTTCTTCTGCCCTCGTAACTGGGTTGAAGCAAGGCACCAACTCTGTGTAACAGGGTCAGAAATAAGGCTCATTAATCTCTGGGGTTTTTAATGTACAGACAGAACAAGAAATCCAGAGATTCAAATTAAGTCTCCATAATTTTCTGTGAGCTTTGACTTCTCCTGCTGTAGATAAGATCATAGCTTGTATGTCTAGAGAGAAATGGAGAAAGAGGTTGGATAAAAGGGTAAGACAGGTTAATTAATCAGTATTAATCAGTATTTCCATGGCTGGAAACCTATAAACCAACAGCAGCTGGTTAAAATGCTCTAAAGCGGTTGGATCCACAGCTAGGTGCCAAAATAGATATCCTACCTTGCACATATTTTGGAAGACATTAAAAAAATAAACACATATCATTCTATCTCCAAACCATTTCACAAAAATTCACCCTCCAAAGACTCAGAGATCTGTGTCCTCTGTGTCATGAACTGGGGTCATGAAGCATGGTTGAGAGAAAACAAAACTAAAGCATCAAAGAACTAATTTGGCAGTTCTTTGAACATCTGTGGGTGTTCCAGAGCTATATCAAGACTGCTTGAAGGCAACCCCTGCCCAAAAAATCCAAACAAAAAAAAGGAAAAAAACAAACTATCAGTTTTTGTGTTATCAGCTGAGAAACCAGACTCCTTTTTCTGCAGAGAAACAGTTTTCCAGATTTAAAAACTTGCAGATTCTAAAGTGAAACCACTGATATAGCCTTATCATACCTTAGGTAGGCTGCATTTAATGGAGATCGTATCTGCCACTCTTCTTGACACAAAGTCAAAATCCTAAGGCCTGGAAAGTTTTTACTGCAGCATTCAATGTAAATACAGTAATCAGCTGGAACATGAGCTACTTTTCCCACTATTCTATTAATAAACCACAATTTGCAGTACAATTGCCACATAGCACACCCTCTTCCTGCTTTTAAATTGTCATTGTAAGCCAAACATGAGTGTAAATGTTGGTGTTTAAACATGATGTAACCATTAACATAGCTAAGGAAGCAGTTAACGTTCTGCCTAAGATCTAATTTACTACTTTCTTAGAAAGAAAAAGCATAAAATCTGAAAATTTATCATGTGAGAGTTGTCTGGATGAGGAAATGCTTCAGCTCTTGTATCAGACACACCAGTGCACAGTGCCCTGAGCTGAGCCTACAACTGAGCCGGTCTGCCCAGCAGCTCCCACGATTTGTGGGGTGCTCTACTTCATGTGCTCCCTCAAGTACCTTGCAAGGAGAAAATGCTCTGCCTTTGGTCAAGCCTCACCTCTCCTGTTTGCCTTTTGTCTCCTGAAAAGTGTGGTAGAATGGTGGTGCAAACTTTTTTGGTGTCAGGAGCTGAACTCAGGTCTTGTCAAATTGAAAACTGTCATTTCTTAGCTCCTCACTTTTAGAATTTCAAGGTATAAGATGCCTGATTCACCTACAGATAGAAATTGCCTGCACTGACCTGACAATCTACTTCAACGGAAGCCACAGAACAGGGCTGATATACATCCTCATATGGTGAAATTCGGAATTTGATTAACCAGATGCTCTTATTGTCTTTAATATCTCATGAACAGAAACTACGGTGTAAAAACAACTCAAAACAATGGCTCACTGGGAAATCTGACATATGGCCTGCTAAGCTGCTCTCCTACAGAAATAGCAAAAGATCATTACTCTTGGCATCATTCCCTGCAACAGGCACTGGGCTTGTTAAAACAGACACTATGTGATTGACTCCATAAGATTATTGGGTAGAAACAATGAGCAAAACTACAAAGGCTGAGTTGAAAGAAGTAGTCAAGGAGACTTCTCCACCTCCATAACTTCTGTGCACTAAAACGAATCAAAGCAGCACCATTTTGCTGGAAATAAGAGGATGCATCTTCTCCTCTCTCTTCATGGTATACATTTCCATCCTGCTAATGTACGGTGCTTCATTTAACTCGTTCTTCTGGAGGGTTTCTCCCGAGTAGGAGTACCCTGATGTGAACAGAGAGTTTGTATCCAGCAGGGGCCACTTGTTGCCTGTGTTTAGTCCCCACTCAATTAGGTGGAAACGAGCTGTTAATGCTGTCCCGGGCTGAGCCCACGTCCTGCGATGGTGGATTGGGATAATCACAACCGCGCCGTGCCGCAACCCTGCTGCAACCCACACTTCCCCGGTGCTGTTACCCTAGGAAACGTAAACCAAACCTCTGAGACGTGGCATCACAGGACAGGAAATGTTAAGACAATTAGGATGTGGCAATGATAATCTGATGCAGCGATCACGCAATCACGTTTAGCAAATGTATGCATTTGAAAGCAGCTCCGCTGTGATTATGTTCTTGCAACACATCCCCTCTACGCTGCTGCGTGGATTGTCTAAATTTAGACTAGAACATGGCGCGGTGGATGGCTTCACCACATTGCAACGCTGGCTTTTGCAAAGGCCGAACACAAATGAGGCTGCGAGCAGCTCCGGCGGCTGGGCGGCCATGGAGCGGCAGTGACAGGGACGCTGTGCCAGCATGGCACCCGGCCCCCGAGCCAGGCTGGAGGCCGAGGGCTCGGAGGTGCGCCGTGTGACACAGCACCGCCTCCCGGGCACGGAGCGGTGCACGCACACCCCAGGCGGGGCGCCGCGGGGCGCCGCAGCACCGGGAACCTGCGGGTGGCTGCGGCCGAGGTGGCGGCGGGCTGAAGGACACGCGATGGTTCCCCGATGGCGACCCTCCGGCAGGGCGGGCCGAGGGCAAAGGGCCCGCGCGCTGAGGCGCAGAGAAGCTGACCCTAAAGGTGGGCGGGAGGTCCCACCACGGCACCGGCTCGCGGAGCCGCCAGGGCGGTGTGCAGGGCTGCGCCCGGGCCCCACCGTAGAGGGATGGAGGAAGGAGGCGAGGCGTGGGCACGGCGGCCACGCTGGGACAGCGCCACCATGACCTTCACACCTCTGCGCGTGACGTCACGGCAGCGGC
>VXBC01002728.1:0-76417 GCA_013399945.1 Ploceus nigricollis | reverse complement strand
CAGGAGCGGTCGCGGGGCTCGGGGGGGCGTGCCGGGCTGTGCCCCCTCCCCGGTGAGAGTCGCCCCCAGGGACGGGGAGGCTCGGCCGCCCTCGCAGAGGGGACCGTGCCCCTTCCCCGGTCTCGGGGGCGGCCCTGCCCGAGCGGGGCCCCGGGGTCTCCGGCGGCCACTCCGGGATCGGAGAGGCCCCGTGTGGAACCCAGAAGGATGGCGGTACTTGGGAATTCCCCGTTCGTGTGGCGCGGTGGCCGGTCCCGCCTGCGGGAAGGTGCCAGCCCCGCGGCCGGGGGCTCCCGGCGCCCGCACGGAGCATCCCGGGCACCTGCCGGGCTGTTTGCCTGGGGATCCCCCTCATCCCGAGCAGCTCTCCCGCTGCCCTGGCGGACACCTGTGTGCGCCTTGCCTGTCGCAAGGGGAAGGAAGGTTCTCCTCCAGCAGAGAACGTAACACCAGGAACACCGAGGCGGCTTCCCGAGATCAGGATTTTGCGCTTGGGGAGGCAAGGGAATCACTTTGCATTTTTAATTGCTGAGGTTTCTGTTACTCCAGTGCCTCGATTATAACAGTTTTGGGAAGATTTTCGTGCTTGAAAAACAACGGGAAGGAACAAGTGGGTTTGTTTTCTTGCCTTGGAAGCAAATATACCTACTGGAATTTTAAAGTATTTCCTTAGTGTGTGAGGTAGAAAGGGTCAGCTGCAGAGCGTGATCTAATCTCTTTTCAAAATTCAGTCTTTAAGTATTTTTTTTTTAATTCTGTAACTTCAACATTCAAAATACTACGTTTCTTTTTTTAACATGCCTTTTTTAACATACTTTATTAAAAGTACCTATCCTGCCTGTTTATCTTTTCTTTTATCAAAAGGGCTTTTTGAGTGACTGATAATACACAGGCTGCAGCTAAGCCTGTAAGGGACAAAAGAAAGAGTGTTTGTTCCAATTAAGTATTAATTCTGGCTAACTGTCTCTAAACCATCTTGCAGGAGGCTGAGGTTAAACTCTACCCTCTTCATAATGTATGTTTTGTATCCTCCAGGAATATGCAAATGTAAATAGCTCTTTGAAGCAGCAGGAGCTACAGACCTCTCTCTGGTTACTCTAAACCACAGCTGCTTATTAAGGAGAAAGGCTTTACTCCTCCTGACTTCTGTGGGTTTGTGCTTCTCATGACCATTCATGGGTTTTTACTCCTGCTTGTAGAAATTGAGCATGTAAAATAATCTACAGCCACATCATTTCATTGGAGTTTTATGCTGTTTTATCCCAAATTCTCTTCCACACTGTGCATTTCCATTGTCTCTTTGGATGCCAGCTGTGGTGTGTGGGGCTGTGAAGGATCAAGCTCTGTAGAAGAAGTTCCTTGGGAGAGCAGACAAGAGAGAGCACCACAGAGAACGTGAAGAAAGCTGCTTGGTTTGGGTGTGGGGAAGCTCAGGTGGCTGGAGCTGGGATTCCACAAAGCCAGAGCTGAAATTAGGGGCTGCTGCCATGTCCCTGTCACCACGTGCTCCTGAGAGACCCACTGTGTTTGGGGACCCTTGCTAGGGATGTATTGGGAAGGTGATGTTTCTAGGGGGGCTTTAAAGGAGATTTGTTTTTCTCCTTCAAATACCTGCTCTCAAGGATTCTTTTGGGCAGCCAGGAATAAGAACAGAGAGCATTCATTGGGTTTATTTGGTGGAGCTTAGAGTTGCGCACAGTTCTTTGATGCTGTGCAGGACTGATGGCAAAGCTGAGACCTGTGGGAGCTGCAGCCCTTGAGCTGCAGGCAAGGAAGGCAGATTTTCTAAGGGAATTGATATCAAGGATGCTGGAAATACCAGGAGACATGCAGGTTATTTAGTTTACATGAGTACAGAAGTGCTGTTTTCATGCCCAAATGTAACATTTTTAGCTGTTTTCAGCATGGGGCCCATTGCCTGTGTTATTATACTTTGACAGGAGCTACAGGAAAACGTGAAGGAATACATTATTGTTAAGTGAAACAAAGTAAATTTGGTGCATCCTGTAGTGACTTTCAGTTCTGTAACCTGCATGCTTTTCATTCTTAACCTTTACCATCAGTTTTGTCCATAGTTCTGTTTCTAAAAAAGGGCAGAAAAGTAGTAAAAGGCAGCTGCTTGTATCCCCAAGTGTTAGGAAGTTCTCTGAAGTTAGTTGTCTTCAATAAAAACTGTATAAAGGCATATAATATGCAAATAAGTACAGAGAGAAGCCCAAAATAAATACATATTTTTAATCTTGTGTAGCTTTTTGGTTCTCACTAAATTTACAGAATGCAGTATTTAAGCTTTCTCTATTTACTTTGATACAGTAAACATGTTTTGAAACTTTAATTTTTGGCTGTCATCATATTTTGAGAGCTTCAGCCTGAAATAATTGATTTTGATAAATGCAGTTGCTGACTGGATGATGCTGACTAGAACTCAGTTACCAACTTTTGAAATTTGGTTATTGAACATTCTGCTTGATCAGCCCACAGAAATTACTGTCTGGGTTTTGGAGGGGCTTGAAGATGCAAATGAGGTGGTTGATGGCATTTTCAAACCTGGTGAAAGAGCTTTCAGTGTGGGTCTTGCAGCGTCTAAGAGTTGCTGTAGGTAGATTTTTGGGCAGTGGATTGATGATGAAGCAAAGCAAAGGAGTGCCCTGCCTGTGGGGTGTGTGTCTATACCTATGTGGATGTGGTAGTCTTGCACTGCAGTAGGAAATGTGTTACAGCTTTACTCAGTTCAAATCCAGACTGATGCTCAGGTGTTACATAGTTGAAACTCAAGACATTGAAGCAGAAAAATTATACACTTAAAAAATCTGAAGGCTTTTCTCCCTAAGAGTTGGTGTATTGAGTTATTTAGAAAGCCTATTTGAGTTTTGAGGATTATTTTTTTTGTGTGTGAGAAAGAAATCTGTTGTGATTATCCAGTTGGTTTTATTTGTATTTAATGACTCTGAACATTGTCAGATAACCTGTGATGTGTGTTCAATTGAGCTGCACATTGAATGGGGTGGGTATCGAGGTAACTCACTGCCATTAACTGCATATGGCACCTGCCTTTTTTACCTCAATTTGTTGGAAATATGCAGTAAGGCTACTTATCCAAGGCCCAGACTTCATCTCCTTGGAAACCTGATCTTTCACCAGATGTTGAGAAATGTAATTTCTTTTTTAATCCAGTCTGCAGAAGAACGCAGATCAAAACAGCATCTTCAGGCTTTGTTAGTCTGGAATATTAATTACCGAAAAAAAATAGTCTGAC
Source organism: Ploceus nigricollis (assembly GCA_013399945.1). Classification (NCBI taxonomy): domain Eukaryota; kingdom Metazoa; phylum Chordata; class Aves; order Passeriformes; family Ploceidae; genus Ploceus; species Ploceus nigricollis. The sequence goes on along the minus strand of VXBC01002728.1, from coordinate 73,161 downwards.
ATTTCAGTCTCTGCCCCAAAGAAGATTGATAGTTTCTGTTGTGTTTGGTATTATTTCAAATTTATTTTAGCTGATGCTCAAGTTCCTGGTTTATAGTTTAATTTGATTCAAGAGCTGCCTGGTAATGGGTCCTTCATGAGTAAAGTACAGGATTGTTTGAGGACCCATGCTTGCAAGGATTCGTCTTTCTTCTCTCTATGTTCAGGTTGCGCTTTCTCCTTTACAGCTGCAAAAAGATATTTCTTAGGCAGCACATTGAGAATTTGTAACCTTTTCAGTCTGCTGCCATTTGAGAAGCTGTTATTCAATGTCTGCTGTGTCAGATGCACTTCTGGGTCAGCTGCTGATCTCAGAGCAGCTTGTGGCCCGGTGCTGGAGCTGTGCTGGAGTTTACTAGGTTGGCCTTGTGCAGGAATGGTGCCAGTAGGCTACTCAGAGAGCAGGAGATCTCCTTGGCAGCAGTTTGGAGGGGAGAACTAACAAGCCAGTCTCTTGGGGCCCAAGGTGTTGACGTTTTCTGCTGAATTTCACGGGGCCCATTCATGAGTCCAAGCATCTGAGGCAGATGGTTGTAGTTTTTGGGGTGGTTTTGGCTGGGTTTTCCTTGCAGATGTTGGTGGGCTCTGCTTTCCACAGGTACAAGGCAGTTTAGTGGCACCTGGGAAGGGCAGCAGACACATGGCTAAATCCTTAGCAGTTGTTCCCTGTGTGGCTGGGATGGAAATCCATCTTCCCATGGGCAGTTGCTGTAGCACTGGGAAGGATGTTTGGTGATTCCTAGGCAGCATCTTTTGGCACCATGTCTCTGAAATCACTTTCCTAGGGAGATACTTTATAGCAATTCTTAGGTGCTCATTCAATTGCAGCCTTTTGCCTTAATTCCTTTCTGTGTCAGCTAGAAAATAAGTGAATGGAATCAATGCATTTTAAAGATTGGATGTATTCTTGATACAGGACTACTCAGAAAAGTCTAAAATTTTTATTATCCATTTGAGATTGATGTAGGATTTCAAGGGTGCATGAAAAAGACCACCAGAGAACTCAGAAATTACTATTATTCTTGATCTCAAGTTCTTTTTATCTTGGTAACTTCCTTAAAGTGCCCTTACCTTTTATAATTTGCCTGACCAAAATGGACAAAATCAAAAAGACTGTTAAAAAGTGTTAAATAATGCTGTACTGCAGAATATTTATCAGGTGAAGTGAGAAGGAAAACTTACTTCCTAGAAAAAACAGGAGAAAATAAAGCTAATAAACTTTTATTTTAACTTTTTTCCTCTTTGTTTTTCTTTTGTAAGAATGTTTTTTCTATTTTCAAAGCTGTTATTTTATAGTTTCCTTGAACCGGTTTGGTTGGCTTTTCTTTTCCTTAACTTGTTATGAATGGATTTCTTTGTTGTCTGTGGATTTTCTTGGAGCATTACAAAATTTAGGACTTCAGTTCCAATTTGGAGCAAAATGATCTATTAAAATATCAAAACTTTCATCCTTTATGTTGTGCATATGCACTGTAGTCGTTGAGAGTGGCAGCAAGTTGGCTTTGGTTTGAGTGCTACTGATACAATTATCAGAGGTCCTTGAGTGAAAGATAAAAATATTTTAAATCTCCTTGAGTTTTGGGCTTTCTGCTGCACTTTGGCTACTGGCTTATTAGTTTTCATATAACCTTGGAAGATAATATTTATTTTGCCCATAGATTTGAATGGCCTGGTAATTTTTCAGGGAGAGAATCTGTGGTCTAGAATAGATTGCAGAAAAATCAGGTGTTTGTTTTGGAGGTTTATATTTTTTTAACCTGGTCTCGACCACCTTGCGGTTTCCAGTTTAAAGTTCTAGAATTGTTGACTAAGAAACAGGAGGCCCGTTTATTCCTCTGTTCCCTTTCCCAATGTGCTTTGTTGCTAAGGCATTTCATGTAATCTTGGCATTTGCAAATTGTTTTTTTTATTGATGAAATTAATTCAATGAGTTAATGGAAAAAAGTCAGTACCAACACTGTGCCCTCAACAAACTTAAGAATATTTTTGTGTTAGTCAGGACATGGCCCAAATTTTATAAATCCAGAAACTTACATATGTTTGTGTTCTTAGAAGGCTCTGATACCTGGAATAGCTTTTTTCCCTTATCAATCTGATAAAGCCCCAGAATATTAGGCAAATTTGCTGCCCTAGAGTAACATTTTACTGTGGTTTTAATCTATACCCAATTTACTGTGGCTTGGAAGTTTCTATTACAAATAGTGTTGTTTTCATCCTGTTTTTATAGAGTTTCTTCTTTTTTTTTTCTTATTTTAAAATATATTTTCACTGCAATGACCAAGCCAGCTTCTGAATATTGTAGTTTATTTTAGAAACCTGCCAAGTCAGGTTCAGTGACTTCTTAGAGGGGCTTGTCACATAAAACATTAGAATTGCTGGAAATGTGCTGTAATTAAAGAACAATCTGTTCAAAATGTTGTCAAATGCTTTCTATGCAGTTTGGGTCCAAATTCTAGAAGTTATTTGTACTTTAGAAATACAAGGCCAGCAACTGGATATTCCTATTTTAATTAGAAAGACAGATAAAGAGTTTATGCTAGCTTGGGTTCATGCTGGGATTTTCTGTTTCACTTCTGTTAGAAATTTTAGGACGTTTATGTAAATACATTTTTCTCCATCTGAGACATGTGCAACTTGGTCAGCTTGTCTGGCCAGGAGACAGTCTGAAGAAAGATGGGTATTTCCCTATTACAGCATTTTAGAATCTAGTTCAGTCTGTTTAAGATATCCCAGCTGGCAATAATGTGATCTCAATTACTGTACTTGGCGTTATTTGTTGAATGAGGTAATTCCTGTCCTCATTTATCTGACTTGACCATGAGACTCTTCCATGACAAATGCCTTCTTTATTTTCTTAGCTGGAGTGGCTCTTTATTTGTCTTACTCTAATGTTTTTGTCATTATCAAGAATAAGATGATGAGGGGAAAAAAGCCCAGCAGAGGAGAAGATTACTGCAGTCAACTATTGGAGAAATTGTTTCTACATTCCCATTCCTGGTAGGGATAATCAACTCACCATTTTAGAGCGAATTTTAGCAATTGGATACAGCTGATGCCATTGTGCAGCTTTTCTGACTGCCCTTTCTCTGTGTGTTCCTCCCAAGAATTCTGGTCTGACAGATGGATTTTTGCAGATTTTCAAGGAACATGTGGGAAATAGGCCACTGTTCAGGGCAGGATCATCAGGGCTCTGCTCTGGTTACTTGACAGGACAAAATCCTGTCTTGGGTGCCCAGCAGTTTGGTTTATAATGACACACAAGTCCTTTACATCATCTGTGGACAGCTGGATGAGTTTGGACAGCAGTTTTGATGAACATTGGAACTGAGTTGCCGTGGACAGTGTAGCCTCCATCCATGCTCCAAGCCCTTCCTGACTGAGAATTTCCATCTGTGTATCCTGTCCCTCTGCTCCGTGGTGGCATATATGTTTGGGCAAAGATCGAGGCCTAGGGAATCTGCTGGGTCTCAAAGATGAGTATTTGCCCCAGAAGAGTGATTTGGGATTGCTGATGCCATACAACTTGTGGCTTCATAAACATTTCTGCTTTTGTGGGTTAGGAAACAGCTCACAAAGTGAGTATTCCTGAAGGAGAGGTGGGAGAGGCAGGAGGTGTGAAAAGTGCTGTTTTAAATGTGTTACACTGCAACCCTCATGTGGAAGAAGAGAGTTTGGTGACAGAGTATTTCTGGATTAAGCTGTGTTGGGTCATTTCTTTCATAAATCTACATAAAAATTTGATGAAAAAATCTGGCTTTGGCACTGAAACCCAGAAGCCAGAAAAATAAGCAACTTTTTTACTTTCATCTCTGGAGCTATACAGTGGAGCTTTTCAGTATTTATTGTGCCATTTTTAAAAAATTCTCTTTTATAACAAGGAAGGGTAACTCAGGCAAACCTCTGACTCTTTTCCCTTTCCCCTCACTGGCCCATGTGCCTCTGGGTTTCCAGATGGACAAATATAGAAGTGTTTCAGATACGCAAATCTCTCAGGAGCTCATTCACCACCGTCACCTGACTTTGCCAGAGCTGAACACTTATGTGTCCAAGTTGTTGTCAAACTGATAATTTATGTAAAATTGGCAGAGACCCAGCAATGTCTCCAGTTAAACTTGCCAGGAAGTCTGAAGGAAATGGAATATAGGAAAGAGACTGAGGGGAAGAAGATTGTTTTTCCAAGACAATACATGGTTTGAACTCCATTAATTGTGCACATCTCTGCTGCCTTTGAGGAGGGGACATGTCTGTTTAAAAAAAAATCCAAAACTGAATTGCTGTTCAAGAATTCTCAAACTTGGCATAGATCTCATCTTGCTGCCAGTTGGTTTAAATATTCTGTTTTCAAGAAGCAAAGCTTTCTAAAACCTACCCAGGCTTCCATTCAGAGAAATATTGGCACCATAGTTTGTTCTTGATGTTCTTATCAAATAGATGTTCAGGGGAATTGTTCTTATGTTCAGTGGCATGAAAAACTTTCTAAGACTGTGATGTGCCCTTATGAAAGAGATTTACTAAAAATTTTGAACTTTATTTGGAATATAAATGAAACGTAAGACAAAGTTTAACTCGGCAGATAACAGGAGAATTCATGCCTTCTACTTAAAGTGAATTGACTTATTTTTTCCCTAGAACATAGGAACACTAATAAAGACCAAATAGTTGCACACCTTGGAAAGAAGCAGAACCAAAAAAAATCTTCCATGTAATAAAAAAGTGAGCAAAAAGTGCCCTATTGGTATCTCATTAGAGACCCAGCTAGTGTTGTAGCATACTGATGATCATTGTTCAACATTTTAAGGTTCTTGAAGTTCCTTTAAGTACTTAAATTAACGTTGCAGAATTCTTGCTGCTTTTTAGACAAAATGAACATGCCTTTTAGAACAGGATTTGCTCAGGCAAGTGCTTAAGCCTTCATGGATTCATTCATGGTGTGCTGTAACACTTGTGTAATCTACTTTCTTTGGCACACATTTCGGGTGCATACTTCTTATTTTTTAAAACAAATATTTGGTCGCTTGTCTGCCTCGTCCTCTACTTTTAGGATATTTCTGTGGCTTGCTAGTTTCCTGTAGCCCCAAACCCTGGAATGATGGTGTCCCTTGACAAACCTGGAAAAGTACTGCTTTCTGTTTGTCAATGAAACCTATTTTTCCATTTTTCTGTTGAATTTTGTTTGGTGACTTTGGAAAGCCTGGTAACTGGTGTCTTAGCTGGCGTATGACTTTATTTACAGACACAGACACTCAAGAATTCACCCTTGGAATTGCCTGTGTGTGGCTTTCTGTCCTTTTGTCTCAGTTCTGTGAGCTCTTTGTTTGCTCTTTCATGCGTGTGTGTTTCGTGGTGGTGACGATGTTTTGGAGTGATGCTGTGTTGGCAACCAGGTCACAGAATAATACTGGGGCAGGTTCTCAGGTTTGCCTGGAGGAGTGGCTGGCAAGTGGATTTCAGAGACTTTCAGGAAGCAGAAAAAGACACTTCCCTGCCCTTTCAACACCTGGAAGACCCTTGATGCACTAGCTTAAGGGAGAAACATTAGGGATAAGTACAGCTAACTTTGATTGCCCTTTCTAGCAAACCTCATTGCATGTTGCAGTGAAGGGTTAGATTTTCACCTCCAAATACAACTCAGCATATCCCCTTTAACTCCTCCCTATGACGGAATTTGGCCGAGTCTTTGTTTGGCAGTAGCGGGTGAGTTTCTCTTCAGTCATCCCTCACGGTGTAGTTCTGTATTTTCCACACACCCTTCCAGAAGTGTACTCATCCCAATTGTTTCCACATGTGAGCTTTTCCTTGTTTTCCAGCCTTCAAAGGGCTGGTCACTTTGTTCCTGGTGGCTCCTTGTGTTGTGCTCTGCTTTTATCTTCATAGTTTTCACATTCCCACTGCTCAGGCTGTAGGCATCTCAGTGCAGTTAGATTTGACTGTTCCATGTGCCATCCCAACTCAGAGCAATGTTCCTTAACCCTAACTGGAGTAACATTCATCCAGGTTCTTTCTTGACTGTGCTGCCATTGGTAGGAGATGGATTTCTCTTGGATGTTGATTAAACAGCCTTCTAGAAAAGGAGCAAATTTATCCAAAGCAGCTCACAAACAAAATAAATACATTTCAGAGCATTTCTTGAATGCTTCTGTTACCCTAGAGGCTTTGTAGGGCCATTTGTGCTGTAATCTGCCTTTGAGATTTGACCTGTGTGCTCGCACATTAAGGTGTGTGTTTGCAAGGGAAGTTAAATAGACACTCACTGGTGACCTCATTGTCTCTCCCCTCCACTGTACAGTGCTGGTGTCTGTTTGACTTTGGAATCACCTTACTGTCATTACTCAGACTTGGAGCTTTTTAAAACATTACTTCTTTACAGGGTTAGGTTTTGTCTCTTTTGTATCTCTGAACAGTTCACTGTGGAGTTAGGTAAGCATCAGTGCTGTACAGGAGTACCCAGGTGAATGCTGAAGCCAGGAGGTTAAAAGCTCTTGCAGTTAGAAAGGGTTAAAAGGTTAGATTTTCAACTTCTCAACTAGTGAAATAATGTGAATTCTGTCTTCTAAATATGCAAAAGAGGAGTGTGTGCTGCACTGTAAAAATCCACCTAGCCCTGTATTAAATAAACTATCGAACTGATTCATAGTTACTGTGTGTGAGCTGAGCAAGGATTAGTCAGTAGCAGTGATTCTGGCAATTTCCACTTGGCTTGCTTGAGAAATACATGTGCCCTTTCTAACTAGCAGGTGAGTCCTGTTCTGTATGTCACACTTCCAAGAGGAAGTGACTGAGGGTAGAAGGACTTTATTGACTGGCAGTTCCCAGGGCAACATTAGAGAGGTGCACGAAAGAATCTGTGCCTTGGTAAACAAGGATATCAAGCTGGACTAAAAGGTAGGTTGATCTACGTAGGATGTTAATTATGTCATGACTTTAATGGTTTCTCAGACTTGATAAAGTGTGAATAGAAAACTGAAAGGAGTTCAAGGAATTAACTGTTTTGCAAACATAAATTTAGAGTGTTAGATGAAAGGAACACAACTTAAAGGAGGAAAAAGCAATTCACTGGATTAATCCTTCAGTCAATGAGCTGAAAATGTTATCTGGTAGGAGAAAATGAAGTGAGGTTTGATAGCAGATAGGTGACTTAGTGAAATTCAGGCTAGAAAAGTTGGAAGTTTGGAGCAAGAAAAACTTCAGAACAGAAAAGATGGGAGGCGGGTAAGGGATTCTTACAACACATCAGTTCTTCCAGGATATCTTTGTAAATTAAACTTTGACCTGAATTACAGCATATCAGTGTGTCCTGTAAAATAGTAGATGAGGTTGCCTTCTGTTGCAGCAGAGGAGAGCAGAAGGCAGGATTGTACAAGGGAACAGATATGAGTGAATCTGGTATCAGTGTTGAGATAAAACTTGCCTGCTTATCTGTACTCTGTGTTTGAGGAGAAGGAAGTGCAAGGACATACAGCTTTGACCAGGCTGAGCAGAACAGGGAGGGCCAGAGAGACCTGGAGCAGAGAGAAGGGGACTACAGAGACTCTTGCAGCAAAACAAGTCAAAAGGTTAAAAATACTGCAGGGGGTTCTCATGTTGTTATTCTCTAAAGCATACATTAAATGTAATACCCATGAGTTTTGTTCAGCAAAACTAAAATGCAAAGCAAACACCACTTTTGGTCTGTAATTTTAATAATTAAACGGATTAAAATATAACACTTCTTTATTTTGGAATAAGAATATCCATACCAATGACAGAATATTAATACCAGTGATTTGCTATAAGGTGAAATTTCGAGCACTGATACTGGAGGGAGACAAATGTGGGACAGAAACCTGAGGAGCTGATACTCATATTTAGGAAAACAAAGATGGAGTGATTTAACATGGAGGTAATGAAAAGGCCTTTACATTTGTCAGTTAAGTTGCTCAGGGTAAATATTTTGTGTTTAATCAGTTACTTCAGAATGTAGAGAATATAAGTTTAAGCTTGTACCTTTAGGGACAACAAATAAATTCAATGCATGGGGAAGAGAAGACAAAACCTTTGAAGAGAGCTGAAGGGACTTTAGCAGATAAAAAAGCATTTCAGTTGAGCACCAGATGAGTGACTGAAGAAAACATACATACAAAAAGTGTATGTATTTCTCCATTAAAGTCAGGGCACAATAGTGCATGAGATTGAAGTGAGCATTTCAGAAAAGTAGGACTCTTAAAAAAAGCCAGAACTCTTTGAATCTACTTTTTAGTCCATGATCCTTTGAAATATGTGATTTTCTGTTCTAAGCATGTTTGTCTGGTTGGGTTTTTCCCCATGTGTAATCAAAGGTCAAAGGCTGGGCTTGATGATCTTGGAGGTCTTTTCCAACCCTAATGATTCTATGATCAGTAACAGTTTGCCTGCTTTAGTGGCTCTTTAGCTTCTTTTTAAAAGAGAATTGAGATTTGTATTTAATGATAGGAAAGATCTGGCACTGAAGGGGAGGTTTGAGGTGAGTGAGGCAGTGTGTATGGACTGAGGTGCTTGGCAGGTGAGGCTCGGGTCTGCCATTCTGGTGTTTGTTTTGGGTGGTTTGTGCCTGCTGACTTTTATGGGGTTCCTTGCTCAGGAAGGAGCTGAGTTTTTGGGTGCTGCAGAGGAGTTCAGCTGTTCAAACTGGATTTGAAATTCCACTTAGGAAAGCAGACACTGAGCATGTAAACCTGGCTTCCTGTATTAGACTGGGTTTTTTCTGGTAAGCTAAGCTTTTGCAAACTGCTTTGCTAAACTTGTAATGTCTACTGATTCAGTTCAAATGTTCCACCTGGTGCTGAGTGGTGGGTGGTAAGGTGGTCATTGCAGGTGAGTTAACTTAAGAATTGACCTGGAAGGGTTTTTTGAGGATGTTGTATATTTCACACTTTCCCTGTGAGTATGCCATGTATATCGTACTTGTAAATAGAAGTTTCTCTGAATACTTAGAAATAGAGATAATGTTCTTTTACTGATAACAAATGAAGGCAAGAGAGACCACAGTGTGCCATAAAGAAGATCCAGTTGCTGTAGAGTCATGTCTCCAGCAGGGCTGTGAGTTGCTCCTGGTGAAAGAGGAGGATTAGGGCCCACAGTTATTTTCAGCTCGGGGACTTCACAGGCCACATGTGGTGGTAACCCTCAGCAGAATCCCTTTCCATGAGCTGGTCCTACCCCTCTGTGCAAACCACATGAGCTTCTAGGCCTCCTGTTACCTGGCAGAGAGTTTCCACAGCCTTTCCACCTCATGTGAAGGGCTGTGTTGTTTTGAGCCTTTCAGCCAAGCTTTGTTTGATGTCCCCATGACGTTTGATGAGTTTGTAGATCTTGGTCCTGCCAGTTTTCTAAGCTGAAGAGGGCCAGTTTATTTCATAGTTCCTTAAGCAGAACTCATTGCCTCTATTGTTCTACTGAGTGAAAGGAGAAAGTTTTCCATTTTCTAATAAATTTAATTGCGGGGGATTTGTTGGATGATATCCAAGCCATCCTCTGTTCAGGAGCTGTAAATAATTACAAGCATTTGTAAGAGGTAACTAAGGGACTGCATTATTAATATTTGGCACAAGTCTGCTACTTGCAGAAATAAAATCATCTAAACCTACTTAAGCTTTTTTGAGGAGGAATGTGAACTGTCTAGTGATCTTTGCTAGGTCCACCGGGATCAGACTGCATAGGTCGTGGAATGTTCTCTTTTGGAGTTAAAACAATGGGTTGGAGAAACTTCTGGTTGCAACTATTAGTCAGATGTCCCTTTGCTCTGTGTTGCACCCCTTCTTGATTAGGTGGGGAAGGAGGTTGTTGTGTGGATGGATCTTTGAGTCAAGGACAAGAGATCGTTTTAAAAAAATCAAGCATGCAACCTTCAGTTTTATGAAGAGTCCATTTTTGGGGTTGGGTGGCTGTGGTTTGTTGTCTTGGGTTTTTTCTGAACAGCTTTTCTTCCTCAGTTGCCCATGTTTGGTCTTGGCAGGATTTTTTATCTCTTGGTTTTTTTGTTCATCCCAACTTGCATTTCTGTTATTTTTAATTTTTGTAATGGTTGAGATGTCTGCATAGCAATAAGGATCCTGTTAAGTGAACTGCTGGTGTTCCCTGATCACTCTTCTGCCTTTATAAAGGCTGTCATGATTTGGGAACTTGAGTCTTTGTTCTAAATACAGCAGCCATTTTAAAACTTCTTCAGTTTCACTTGTAATGTAAGAGTAGGCATTCAAATTTGACTGTTGATTTAAATTAGAAATCATGGATTTAAAAGCCTGTCTGGAAAATGCAAGTCTGAGGCTTGTATCCAGCTGTATCTCTGGCTGCTGAATGTCACAGGTTTGGAAATTTGGTGGTTCTCAACATCAGCTTGAATGTACGTACAGAGGCACAAAAAAGGAATATGTTGTATCAGCCATTTCTCTAAAGGGCTGTCCTATTGCTGTAGGCCTTTCTCAAGAAAATAAAGCTCATACTCCCACTGCAGCAGTGACTGCAGAGTGGATGGAAATGCTCCTCTACTGTGTCTGTATATTAATAATTTGCCATTCACAAAAGAGCAGAGAAAATGTCACAGTGCAGATGTGGATCAGTGGAAAGGTTTCAGCACACCTTGTCTTGCTCAAACCAAGGAGGGATTTGTGTGTTGAAAACAAATCCTGTGGGAGTGCTGAAAATATCTTTAAAGTGCAGAAAGGCTGTAACAGGGATATTTTAACTGCATACTGTAGTTGGATGGGACATTTCTTCCCTTCCCCTTCTCTGGCACATCTCCTCCCCTTGCTTTGAGTTGCTTCTGGGTATCATCTGACCTTTCAGCAAGGCACTTGAGATTTCTGAGCCCTCAGAAGACTGTGCTTTCTCTCAAGTTCTTGTTCAGCCTGATGGATTCAACACACTGTACAGACAGGCTCTGAGGACTTCATAGAAGTCTCTGCTGGAGTACTGGAAGGGAAATCTGGGGGAAGAGTGACAAGAGACTGAAAAAGTAAATAAAGCCATCCCTTTGGCACTAAGGTGTTCTACCAGCTGTTCTGTCAAACATTACTGTGAGTTTTACAGCAATTTCTTGTGCTTATCCCGAGTTAGACAAATACAACTTTTTCCAAGCCATGTTTTGATGGTCTTTCCCTAAACTATCACTTGATTTGCTCCATCAAGTCTTACTTTGAATGCTGTAATTACAAAGCCTCAAAACCAAAACTGCTCAAAATGCTGGCTTAAGTGAGGTTCACGTTGTAGGGTGTTTGGTGCTCACCTTGAACATGTGTCACATTGCACAGACATTCCATTTTATCCAAGGAAGAGAGAAGGAGGCATAAAAGGTAGCTAGTGCTGCAGTAGAAGCCAAGAGCATTCACTTAAGTGTTCAGTATATGGTGCAATGAGACATCTAACTTTACCTTTAATGTCCCTCTGAAGGACTTCTTTGGGTTGGCATTGTGGTTTCCCTGTCCTGCCATCCCTTGCCTTGTTCCCTAGCAGTCCCAAGCACTGCTCTGGCTGGGCAGGGAGTTGTCAGCTACAGGAATTCTGCTCCTAATGTGCTGTGTCAATATTAGTGCTGGCCCGGGGGGCCTTGGGAGCTTGCCCTACTTCTCAGTGTTCTCTGTGGCTGCGCTTCCAACTGCTTTGTGTGGCTCTCTGCAAAGGGCAGAGTGTGGGATAATGCCCCAGTGTGAGCTGTCATTGCTTGGAAAGGCTGCCTTTCTCAGCCTTAGCAGCAAATCCCTCCTTCAAAAACCTGGATTTCAGGTATGGGTTGTGGTGTTACCTCTGGAGTGTCAGATCATGCTCTTTTCTGACCCAGAGATGGGGAAACTGAGAGGCGTTTTAAAAACTTTTATGCCATTTTTAGTCTCATGTGAAGGGTGAGACAATGTCACCTCATTTCTCTTTACAGAGAAAAGCAAAGCACAACTTTTCCCAAAGATTTACTGGGAAAGGCATAGAGAAACATCAAAGAGAAGAAAAGAAAACAATTCTTATCTCTGCTCCCTGTTTTCCCCATGTAGAATGTAATTCAGAAATTGTTTACCTAAAGTAATTACGTCATTAAATTCTAGTAAAAATTATTTAAATTTAATAACCAATCAAATCCAACTATATTTCCAGACTTTCAACAGAGAGTCACAATTTTTTTAGTATATAGTAAATCAAAAAATAAATATGTAAAATAATATCTCTTTAAATAGAATATTAATGTAATACAGTATAGTTTTAATAAAGGGAGTGTTCAGCATTCCAAAACCTTCTGTTCTGTGCAGACATCATCATTTCATCCCACCGGGGTTTGCTTTTTTACTATAAGACAATACAGATGTTATAATTCACACCATTACAATCAGAAGCCAACTATTTCCTAATTACAATACACTATAAGTGTCTCTTGGCCTATCAGCTTTTTTGCCATATCAGCTTTTTGCCAGCTTACTTACAAATCTATATCCCACACTGGAGCATTAACTGAGACTTGAAAATGACATGTATATCTTTTTCTGATGTGTGTTTCTTTATGTGTTCTCTGTAAAACAATTTAGGAAGTGCTAAATTGTTGCAGTGTCAGGGTTTCATTAGTTTGATTTTGATTTAACTGGCAAATAGTGTGACTTCAGGAAAGGAAGCTGCTGAGCTTATTTATGTCAGGTTTATTGTTGCTCCACCAAGAGAGGGACTCCAGTTGCAGGTGCTTGTGTGGAGAGAGGTTTTCTTAAAACTGGAAATTTGTCAATAATTTTAGAGTTGCAAATTTCTGTTTCCACACAAACTTTAATGTATACAGTAGCTATGCCATCATTGTACGTTCTCTGGATTTTTTTTTACCAGATTCTGATTTGTACACTTAACAAAAAGCTGTGATGCCCTCTTCTCCGAAAAGCACTGGTAGTGCAGAAGAACAAAAATCAAGTTGAGCCTCTAAGATAGTGTGAAGGAAGAAATGTGGACATTCACATGGATGTGATGCATTTGTGTTTGACAGCTGATTTTGTGTGACATCAAAAAGAGCTTGTAAGAAACCAGTGGGGAAAAATGATCCTGTTGAGGATATGTGAGCTAGAGGAAATGGTGGAGAGGCAGCTAGAATGAGGAATACCCCAGCTTGGTTCCAGGCAGGGTGAGAGTTTCTTCATTTTCCCAGCGCTTACTTTAGGATGGAGGGGAGAGTGACAGCCTGTTGGCTTTGCTTTGTCAGGCTGGCAGAGCCCTGAGAGCGGGGGTGGCTTCTTCCAGCCAGAGATGAAATCCAGCAGGACCAGAGGGAATATGCAAAAACTGGAAATGAAAGTATCAGCTATAAATAGAACCACCTGTCTTTGCTCCTTCTGGTGATATTTTTGCCCTCTTGTTCCAACGCTTTGTTCCCTGAAGATATAAAGTATTTAGCTGCAGTTTGGCAATAGATCTCTGAACGAAAGGTCTTGCACGTGCCAAATGTGTTTGGGTTTGTTGTAGTAATAATATGACTGGAAAACAGCTCTGTGTAATATCTTTAAAAGTATTTGGACCAGATGGTTCAACTCAAAAGAAAACTAGGATTTTCACCTTAATAGATGCACTTCAGAGGCTAAAATAAGTGAGTAGTGGTTCAATCTATTCAGCTGAAAAATGGCTAACTTCCCATAATGCATAAACTTTAAAAGTCAAGTGAGAAAATATTACTTGGGTAGTAGTATACATGCCATGGCTTGAATGTATTGTCTGGTTTGGATGCCTACAATGCTGCAGTAAGAGGAGGGAAGAAAATGAGGACCTGGCAAAAGCCCAGAAGGACTTGGTGGCTGGAAGCTGGAGTAACTAATAGAGTATTAAGATAGTGATGTGCCAGTGAGAAGAGTGACTTGAGTTAAAGCTTGTGTTTACTTGAAATGTTAAAGTCAAGAGATCGTATAACAAGGGGTGTTAAAGTACAAGCAGTAGTTCTGAGCTTGAGGAAGAAGCCCTGGAAGCGGTTCCATGGTGTGCCAAGCCACTGATCACAGGGTAAAATTCTACTTTTGATGGAAATGAGGAAGTATTTTGCTAGGCTGCTGTTTCGTTTTAAAGACACATTTCTTTGAACTTCCGAGAGGATTTTGCCTTCCTGCCACTGAAAGAGAACTTCTGAGATTATGAACTACAGGAAGAATATTTGCTGGGTTGTGAGGATTCACGAGCTTCACTGAGTTGCAATAAGGAAATTAAATTTGCTCAGAACATATCACAGTCATAATAATACTTACAGTGTACAGGGCTTTATTCATCATCTCTAGATTAGAAGATGTGCATTTAAACACTATGAAACTTACTTGTTCTGTTTGGCTAATTGAAGTCTTTAAGACTTGTATCTAAAACATCTGTCTGCTGTAAACTGGTGCTCATATTTAGGAGTTGGATGAAATCTTGAAACAAAAAGCTGTATCTCTTGTACTGCAAGTGCAAAAAGGAGCCATTCCCAGCCATGAGTTACAGAGGCACTGATTGTAAATTCCCACTGTCTGTATAACATGGGGAGTGAGTTAAGTAGCTTACCTACTTGTTATCTTGCATGTTGCTCCTGCTCCAGAAATGTCAGTCCAAGTTGTATACTGTCCTCTTACAGAGAAATTTCTAATCTTCTAAAAATTTTGGCTTTGAAGTCGACTCTACAGTGCGTCTTCTGGTGTTGACAGATCAGAAGTAATGTGTACAACTTGGGAGACTTCACAGAGCCACTGCCTCCTCAGCTGAGAAGGTTTTTGTTGTTTTGTGGGTTTGGGTGTGTGTTTCTGATCAGAGCATGCTGAAAGTACATAAGCTATTAAAGAAATCAACTTTTTTCCTTGAAGCCCATTAATGTTGGATAATTGATTTACCCACATGGTAGGATAGATTTTCCTGTCTTTCACACACCCTGCTCTGCCTCCCACCCTCTCCAAATCCCTTGGCTGGCTTAGGTAAGTTAGTGAGCAAGGACTGCATCCAGTGGTTGTGAAACAGTAGGTCCCTCACACATTAGAGGCTGGACCTGGCTTGGAAACTCAGGACTTCATCTAAGTTTAGATTGTAGTAATTGAGGGGGTAGATTTCCTTTGTTGAGCCTGGGTCTGTTTCTTTTAACTCTGTCATTACTAAAAGAACAATTGATTTTGATGTCAAATGAGCAGATTGAAATAACTGGCCCAAAGGACTTAAAGTTTCTGTTGTCTTTTAATTTTAAGTCTTCTCATTCTCCCTAGTCTTGAAAATACAATACCTTGTTTCTTCTCACACATACACAAAATCTTCTGAAAGACTGGAATAAATAAATATTAAATATCACATCCTAACATAGATTTTGTGAACTTACTTTACCAACATTTAACATTAGTGAACCCTATTTTTAATGTTACTTTGTTCCATAACTTATATTACAGAAATTCTGGGGTGCTGTGCTGAACATTTCTGAAGCATTGTTTTAAAGTATGTTGGCTTGGGTGTCTTGGGTTTAAATAATTAAAACACTTCTGACATTGGGCTCAGTCCTTTTTCTACAAGAAGCTGGATTTCTCAGGACGACTGATTTTTATTCCATTTTATGGAATAATGGCTGTATCCCTTTCCAGTGAAATCAATCTGGATGTTTTAGAACAGCAGGACCTGTTGAAATTCTAAGACATCCAAAGGAGTGTGCTGATTGAGAGTGGATCTTTCATTGACAGATAGACCTGGGTGTAATTCTGAGTGTAACTTTTTTTCTCTTTGTAGGAGATCAGCTGTTAGCTCACAGGTGTTGTGTGGCAGCTACACTTTTCTGGTAAAACCCTCCTTAATGTATCCCTGTTGACATTTGAGGTGAAATATGAACATGTGTTCCTAGAATATCTGTGGTGATCTCAGTGTGTCTATAAAATGTCATGAGGCACCCAGTAACACACAGAGTGTGCAGAGCTCTGAGGCAGGATTCAGTGGTTCCTGCTTTCAGTGGAGACACCTGAAGTGCTGTTTCAGTGCTTGAGTCCAGTGCTGGTTCAGTGTCATTCTCTGTGCTGGGGCTGAGTTTAGGAATTCCTGCAGCACTGGGAGCTATACCCAGTATCTGCTGATGTGGGGACTAGTACTCCTTGGTTCTAGTAGCCTGTAGAGAGGCTACAGTTTGTTTCATGTGTAGAGGTTTCATAAATCCCTTCAAGCCTGGCTTCCAAGAAAGGCAGGTCTCTTTCTGTTTTCCCTGTGGAAGCAGTTTCTTGGAACCTGAGGAGTGCATGTGCTGGCGGATTGATTATTGGAGCAGGCCAAATTCCTTTGGTAACAGCAGCGTGTTAGTACTGATTTCCAAGAGTGTGCATCACCACCTTTTCACGAGGGCTTGATTAGTTCCCTTGTGATGTTTCCTTTTGATAGCTGCCCAGAATGAAATATGCAAACAGGGCAGCATAAGCTCACTTCAAAGAATAAGAGCTCAAAGAGTCTAATCTTGGCCGACGAGAAGCTTATACTAGATCAAGCTTTCAGTAATGGTTGCAAACTGGCAAGCTTTGTTGAAACCCTCTTGCAGCTGGGATTCAGTGGGTAGGTGGAGAAGAGAGGCACACACTCTTGAGATGTGAGGGGAAATGGAATCTCCTGTGGCTGAGAGTCAGCTGGATGATCAGGATGCTGGTTCTGGTGATGACTCCGGTGGCTGTTCTGTAGACTTTTAAGCTAGACCCTGAGCTCTATCACTACAGGTATATCCCAGTCCCCTGTTAAGGAGGGAAATACTTCACGCATAGCACATCTGGTCTAAACAGGTTTGATTCCTGGAGGTGACATGGGTTGGCTTTGGTTTTGATTCATTTTTCCTTTTCTGCTTTGAAGGTGATCCATACTTCTATCCACAAGGCTTCCCCATGTGACTACACCACCTTGAAACACGTTTGTCTGCTTCACTGAGGAAAGAGCATGAGCTAGGATTTTTGGAGGTTGTTTAATTCTATTGGGTTCTCTTTCCAGACCCAGCCTGTTTTCCTTTCCTTCCATGCTGTCTGAAACTTTATACTTAGAGCTGCAGACAAATGCAAACCCAGGAGGAGTGTCTGAGACACCACATGAGTGTGCTACCAAGCAGGGGGATTTCTACAGACCAGAGAAAAGGGTCACCAGAAATCTTAGAAAGAACCTTAGGAAGTTAGCAAAGAGAAATGCCAAGTCCTGCACCTGGAGAGGAAAAAGCCCATGTCTCAGTACAGATTAGGGACTGAACAGCTGGATAAGAGCTTGGCAGAAAAGATATATTGATGGTTCATGAGCCGCCAAGGGTGCCCTTGCAGCAAAGAAGGCCAAGAGCCTCCTGGATTGTGTCAGGAGTTGTGCTGCCAGCAGGCTGAGGGAAGTGATCCTTCCCATTTACTGAGTGCTGCTCAGACACTTCTGTGTTCTGAGTCTAGTTTTGAGCTCCCCCGTGCAAGAGGAAGTTATTTCAGTTAGCACTTATTCTTGATTTTAAGGCAATGAGACATCCTTTGTTAAAGTAGCTGGAAGTCAAGATTGTAGGTACTTTCCCTCATAAACAAGGAGAGACAGGAACCAAGACCCCTCTTGATCTGGGAGTCTCAGTGTTCTGTGAACAAGATAAAATGCATTGTTGTGTGTCTCCATCACCACTGTGAGAGCCTGAAAAGCTGTAAGGTCATGCCATGATGTGCCCTGCTCTGCCTTTTCTCAGAGACTCTGCTGATGATCAGATGCTTTTGGTGTGGGAGTGTACCTGGACAGATTGATCTACTGAGAAACTGCATGTGGAGTTTTTCTGCTGTTTATTGGAGACTTTTCCCCCTCCATGTCAAAATTGCTTATCTTGTAGCTTTGTGGCTGGTTAAAATTCCAGCCTGCTGCTTTTTGCTTAGGAAAGATGAGGAGCAGCTGTTGGAAGAGGGGGCAGCTGAGGGCTGTGCCTCTGCCTTCCAGAGAGCAGGACATCCCCCTGCCCTCTTGTGAGGGGCTGCAGGAGGCTGAAGCAGCTCTGGGTGTGTGGTCAGGGTCCAAACATGAGCTGCTGATGTCAGGAGGAGTTCAAAACTCAGATGTGAATCACAGGGGCTGGTGAACATGCTGAGGACTCGGTGGTAAAAGGGTGACCTCAACAAACATACCAGGGTAAAATCCCTTCTTTGCCCCAGACAGTGTGGTGAGATGCATCTGTATGTGAGAGGAAGCCACAGGGCTTTTTGTCTTCTGGGAGTGCAGAGTACTTGCAAATGGTGTTAGGGAGCCACTAAAACCAAAGAGTATCAATATATTGGGAAGACAGGAAGTATTCTGACTTAGGTATTCCTTAAGTATTGAAGGCAAAGGAAACATGCCCTGCTTTACTTCAGAGATCTTCCTGTGATTCCTATGGAGTATTCCATAATAAAGGCTCTGATGTGGGAGCTGCTTGTTACTTGCAGCATTGAGCCCATGGATGCTGGTCTGCGTCTTGAAATCATCCCAGGGACACTTGGAGTCCCTGTGCTGCTGAGCTGAAATCTCCCCACTACCAAGTGCAAACTGCTGCTGGGGAAGATGAAGAACCTCTTTTTGTGTTTTGTACCAGCTTGTGCTGTGACACTTAACTCCAGCAATGGAATACTGCTGTGGAGGGAAGTAGATGGTTTCCTTGCTGGGGCTGTTTTTGGTTCAGTCATTACCCATAGGGACAATGAGTATCTTTTCAATGACTTCTTCAGGAAACCACACCACGGTTTTCCTCTGTCATTGCGAAATCTGCACTTTTGAGATACAAGACACTCGTGATTCATAAAGTTATGAATTGCATTTCTTTCTGAATAAATCCTTGCGTGCCTTGGACGTGGCTGCCTCTTGCCTGGGGGCAACCAGAGCTGATGGGGCTTGTGTAAAGAGGTCCTGACTCTGGGTGGGTGCTTGGCTCATGGAGCTGACCTACTTTAGCAGTGACCTTGATTTGCTCAGAGGTGTTTGTGTACTCGTGATCAGCTTTGCTGCATGATTAAGCTGGTCACGTGTCATGTCACTTTTTTTTTAAGGGACGAACAGTAAGATTTATTTTTGCTGTCTCATTAGCCTTGTTTCAGGGGATCAAAGGAAGAGGAAATGCAAGGAAGGGGAATCCCAAGGAAGTAGTCCCAAACAGGCTGTAGAGACAAACTGTCATGGATACAGTGACAAAATATAATTTGATTCTCCTCTGCAGGAGAATTCAATCAGGAAGTAGACTCCATGGCATTTTTTCAAGTAGGTCCTTAGAGTACTTTGGCAACAAGTTTGGCATCATAAATGGAAGATTTGAACTTTGCTTATATATATGGGTAACTTTTGTGTTCTTCCTCAGAGAGAATTTTTTTTTGGCGTTGAACATCCAGCAGATGGAGGCTGAAAAGACAGAAAATACTCAATTTCCTAGAATTTTAAGAAAGCCTTGTGTAAAAAACATTTCTCTGAACTGTTCACTATTTAGTGGGGCATGCTGATTTTTGCTCTGATCATTGAGTTGACATCTTCTTTAAAACTCATTTCAAGAGACATGCATAGTTCTTAACTCCTGTAATGCTAAAATGTAGGACTGTGATTGTAGGACTGGGTGAGCATTTGAGACATGGTAGAGAAAGGGCTGACTGAAAATTAAATTGAGAATTCTGCTCTTTATGTATTTTTTTCTGCTCAAATGGTCAAGACACTTAAAATAGCTGCTTTGAAACTATCAAATATAGACAGGTATAAAATAGCACAGCCAAATGGGTACTTGATTTAAACATTTTTTTTCTATAAAACTGATATGAAATTTTTGTTTGAGATGAACAATTTGATTTTTACATTAGTGCATGGTGACTTGTGTGGTGTTCTGGTTCTGAAGCTAAAATGCTGTTGCAGGCATTCTTAAAGAGAGAGGACTGTGGTAAACTTAGAAACCTTTTTTCCTCCACCCCCTTTTTTCTTTGTTCATTTCAGCTCATCTCAGCCTTCTGTCTGAGGTCATCATAGGTGGTCCATGAAGTTACCTAATGCAGTAAAATTTGAGTTCAGCCAGCACCCTCACATAGAGAGATGTTCAGAAACTAAGTTTAGCTATAACTAATCTCTTTACATCAACTGAGACTGAAGATAATGGGTTTGGGTCTGAACCAAGCACAGAGAAAGGGCCAGTGACTGGTTTTACTGGTAAATTGAGGTGCAGCAACCTCATCCAGCACAGTAACACCATTGAGTCTGTGGCTGTTGGGCTGCTGGGGCTAAGAGAGACCAAGCAAACAGCTGGGAAAGTAGGGAGACAGTAGGGCCTGACCTACAAATAGCTATGGGTGTGAATGAAAGCCTTGCAAAACAAATGTGGTTATGGATTCAATGGCATTTCATAATTTGAGTTAAATTTGTACTGATTTAGCTTTGGTCAGTTCTGGTGCCTGCTGGCCTCTTAATGTGCCTCTCCCAGTGTGTCCACACATTCTCAAAAATGGAAAAGGGGTTGGGTTATTGGGAAAGGACCACAGAGAAGTTGCTGGGTGAGATGGACAATGAGCTCTCAGCAACAATTTGGATGCTCTGCTGCTGGAACAACAGTGATCCTTTCTCTTAAGTAGTTTGTGGTACCAAGACAATGACTTGCCTGACCTTACAGTGCCAGGACCAGAAATTTAGATAATTTAAGCTTGTGAAATTCTGAATTTGCTGTCCTGACAGAGCCGAAGAAAATTATAACAAGCAACTTTAGATTTTTTTTGGCTAATAACTCATAACATGTCTACATACATGCTTCAGCAGAATTGGTTACAGTGTGATCATCTTGGCAGAACGTTTGGCTTGTAAACTTCTGAGAGTGTAATGGGAGCTGCTTGTTCTGTGTACTTGGGAAGTTCTACTGCTGTCACAGGTTGGGAAGGCAGTCAGGATGCTCACAGGTGCATCAGCCAGGAAACTGTGTGTCCAATGGACTTTGGAAGTTTCCTTGCAGGAGGAAAATGTCAAACAGTTTCTAAATCTTCCACAGTAAGTTTTGCTGAAAAACTTGTTTTGTGACAGCAGTCTGGAAGGGAAGGGCATCCATGTGTTTGTGGTATAGTTGGAAGACACCTTTGAGGGCTTGAGTTGTAGTATGGGATATGCATTTTGTATAAAACTTGAAGCCTGCAGAATAGAACCATGTTTAACCCCTGTCCTTCAAAGATGCCAACTGCTGTTACAGTGGAAAACAAAACAGTAAGCCAAGCCCAAACTTAGGACCACCCTTAGAGTAAGGCAGTCAGGACTGAAGGGTAAGTCTGTCCTTTGCTCTGTGACAGCAATTTAACTCATTCTGGCAGCATCTGGCAGCAAATGTGCTCATGATTGTTATTGTGTGATCATTGTGAGCAGAGGGGGTTTGTGCAAAGACCAGAGGATGGTGAAAAGGGCCCAAAAGGAGGTGGTGCCAGAGATTCCTTCTGCCCAAAGCTTGGTCCATTGGAGATGTACATCCCAACAGCTAACCCTTTGGATGGATGGATAAAGCTTCTACACTTTGTAAGGAAATGAGTATTTGATCCCTGAGTTGGAAACATCTATTGCTTTTGTAAACTGTGTCTAAACCAATTGTTTTTAAGGTGTTTTTTAAGCTTGCTGGCTTTCCCTCCCATTCAGGTTTTTGAAAGGATTTGACCAACAGAACATGAGGCATGGAAGAGTTCTAAGGTTATCAGCTGCTTTGGGCTGAGCATCATCATCTTTGCCCAGGAGGATTTAGGCTTCCAAGACAGGCCTTCAGGTAAAACCTCTTCTCTTTCACAGTTGATGCTATTTAGCAGTGAACTTTTCACAGGGTTTCTTCTAACAGTGTAATTATTTGCAGTCTAGAGGATTAAATAGTGAAGATTTGAATTACTTGCAGTCTAGAGGATTAAAAAGCCAATTAGATTAATTTGTGCCTTTAACTAGACCTCTTTCACTACCACTGGATTATATTATTTTTATTTGTGGAGTCTGCTGTGCAGAGGTGTTTATTTCTATGGAAATGTTCTGAATTCAGTGGAAATAGAACTTCAAAAGTTTGTGAGCTCTTGTATGATCTTCAAATGCAGAGACACACTAAAACAAGTGTTCCCTGTCAGAAATATTCCTGTTAGGTAGAAGCAATTGGCTGGCCAGGTAACATTAGAGTAAGCCTGGTTTAGTTCAAGATCATTCTGACAGATCTGTAAAAACAATTGTGTTATATGATGTGTTCTGAGAATGGTCATGGTTTGTGTGCAACACTCCATACAGCAGTAACTGGAAAAGGAGAAATTACCTGTTATTTTTACAGCAAGAGGAAAAAGCAGAAACTGATTGTTGCAGTTTTTTAAGAATGCTAAGTTTGAGATGACTTTTTTGGTTAAAAATAAGTAAGTGTCTGTTTATATTAATGCAGTGTTTTTTCGGTTGGGGGGTTGTTTTTTATTTCTTCCCTAATCTTAGACAGTCCAATGGCAGACCAAAGGATGGACATATCTTCTACAATTAGTGACTTTATGTCACCAGACCCTGCTGACTTGATCTCCAGTTCCCTTAGCACTTCAGGAATGGACTGTAACAGGAAAAGAAAGGGAAGCTCAACTGATTATCAGTAAGTTGGATTTCTCTTGATTTAGCACTGCTAAAAGGAGGTGGTAACACAGCAATACAGTGGGGAAGGCTATAGAAATATTTATAGCAGTTTTTAAATAACCTCTTCTTTACAACCTGCTTTAAAGGTTTTAATAAAGAAGAGAGCTACTGTGCACTAAGAGCCAAGTTCATTATTTAATAATAATAAAGCTGTCATCTCAGTGCAGCTAGAATTGAGGGCTATCAAATAGGGTAAGGCTGAGGAGAAAAACTTCTGGCTGGTGGGAGAATGGAATTAGTACTGATGAAATGTACTGTGTAAAGGTTAATTATATTGATCATTTACATAGGAAATACAATGTCTGACTAACAGAAGGGAAAGATAATACATTTATTGGAAAATGGAAGCAAAACTAGGAGTAGTTCCTTTTCTTCACCTATTTTTTGCCTATTTAGTCACTTCCTATCAATGTGCTGCCAACTTTTACCTGATGAAGTTATTTTGGTCTCTCATTTGAATATGAATCTGAATAGTCTTTGGTTTGAGGTATTAGAGCTGTCTTTCTTTTAATCAACTGGTTTAATCTTGTAGTGGTTCTCAACTGTAGAAGGAAATCCCACCACCTCTGCTTTAGAACAGTGAAGGGCACAGCAGAGTTTGCCAGACTCCCAGACCTGTAATGTCTCCTGCACTGGGAACAGCAAGAGCAACCTACTTACTGCAAGTGCCTGTGCAAGCCTCCTCTGCACTGTAACTTTACAAAGTGTAGCTGCAGGGGAACTTGTCAGTGGCCACATCCATTATTCATCCAGCCACAGAGTCCATTTTTATGTAACTTAGCACAGATTTTATTGCTGAAGGTCTTTGGATTGTTGGCAGCTCTTTTTACGAGGAGGAGGAGAATTTTTAATCCATGCTGAGCATCACAATTAAGACTTAGATTTTTTTTTTAGGAGAACTTAGGCATGAAACTTTAAATACCTCTCTGAATTCCTTTAGTCTCTCTGAAAAGCACGTGTCCCTCTAGTCAAATTGACTACTACAAAATTGAGTGAACAGCCTCAATCCTACCAGCTTCCTCTTCTCTAGAAAGGATTTCTCCATTTTTATTCCTCTAGTAGGAAGCATTACTCAAGTCCTCTTTTCCAAAAGACAGCTTGTTCTTGTAAGGTATAATTCTGCCCTTTAGGTTTTGTGTGCATTTTTTAAAATGTGTGAAAACTCTGTTTCCTTGAATCCTTAGTAAAATAAGTTTACTTATTTTGTAGTCATACACTACATATTATGTAGTCATACCATATTTCATTTTGTGTTGCAAAGTAAATGGTGGCTACTAAATGTTCCTCTTGGAAAGCAGAACTTAAGGGAGACTGCCTTGATCCCTCCTTATATGTGTGTGTGTGGGAAAATGTTCAGAAATGCTACTGTTCAACTTCTGCTACCTGTTAATGATTTTATTACATAAATCATTTAAGTGCTCAGTTTGGTGCTTCACATACCAGGGAGGCAGAGCCAGTGTTTTAGGGTGGTTCTTTGATCACCTCTTGAGTACAAGCAAGAGGAGCTGCAATTTCAGCTCTCCACAACAGCTTTTTAGTTCTTTCTACTTCAACTCCTCCAGGAAAATCCCTGCCCAACTTATTGCTGTCACTTCAGCAAGGGCTGGTCAAATGCTGTTTGAATGTCCAAGACTTCATGCACAGGACTATGAACAGTAAATTTCTTTTCTTGGGAGTCATGCTTTCAATTGAAATATTACATGATGAGAAAACAAACTACCCTGTTGCATTAGTACCTTACCTTGTACCTCTTCTAGATTTGGCTTTCTGGGGGGTTTTTACACACAAACACCCCAGAGCTAAAGGTGGTGTCACAAGGTCTGTTAAACTGTGAGCATCAGGAGTCAGTGGCTATGACAGTAACTCAAGTGTGCAGACTGGGAGATGAAGAAAACATTTAGCATTATTATTATATTATTTTAAAACTAATCACAAAGATAATTGATCTAAGAGTGCAGTGAATAATACATGAAAGGTTACCATGTTTATTTTTAAGAAGGCTCGTGTCCAGTGTTGAACAGGAATAACTAGTATGTTATTGGCTGAGATGAGAAGGCTTTTTCATAAGGCTTTTATAAAACATAGCTTCTCATCATGGTAAAGCTCAGTGGTATTTCAGGTCACTTTGCAGTCTTGAAGTGATGCCAACAGTTAGGTTGCATGTAGAAATTCTGTTTCATTTCCTTGTGATATGATAAAGTCTGTATAAAGTTCAGCTTGGGACTTTAGACTAAAGCAAAATGTGCATCTGTCCTGCTGGGCAAGAATCAAAAACTGAGAAACTTGGGATACTTTATTTTTATTTTTATGTTTTATTTCTGGCCTTAGAGTCCTCTGAAATCCCATTTATCTAACCACAAGGACAACACGCATAAAGCACAGATCTTTCCTTTCTGAAGATGAAACAATATCTCAATGATTTGCATAACATAATTTAGGTTAGTTATTTTATTAGTTTTTCACATTAAGTGTAATGAACTATGCTCTATTTTCTTAAAAAGCAGAATTATTCTTTCAGAAAGTAGATTAATTTGAACAAGCTTGTTTCTTTAGAAAACACTCACTGCTATTGTCCTGTTTTCATTGTGCTTTTCCTTCCAAGTAGAATATGAATTAGCTTGAGAATTTCAGCAGAAAATGTAAGACATTGTTCTTATTTCCTATATATGGTGTACTTTATTTTTCTTTCTTTTCAGACTCGATGGCTTTCCTTTTGAGTAAGTATAAATATTTCAGTAATTGGTTTCACTTGAAAAAGATGCCCAGTGTTTTTTCCCTGCCTTTTGCTTCCATAGACTTAAAATTCACAGGTAGAAATTAAACCAGAATGAGCAGGCCTAGGAATGTCCATGTAAGCACAGTTGTACAGATTTAGGTAAACCGAAACATTATCTTCCTAATTATTTTGTCTAAAAATAGATGTGTAGTCATGAGCATTTAGCTTTTTTTACGAAGTACAGCTATGAAAACTCTACACTCTCCTCTCCTGCTTAGTTGTGCACATGTGGCTACAATATTAAATGTAATGAGGGAGATTATTTCTATTCTTCATGCGTCTCTCCTTACTTCTTTTCTTAATGTTGAAACAAAAGCAAACCATATATCTACACTGAAAGTTGTACTAATTTCCAGTGTGTCTGATTAGTTTCACACAGACTGTTCTCTCCTTGCATTTGGCCGTCTCCAGTGGTGTGTTAATTTAGGTTATTACCATTTTCTACCCCAAAATCATCTACTATAAGGCAAACTGAGCTACAGAACATACAGGCATTTGCACAAGGCTGAGTTTTTTCCCCCTTCTGTAGTTAACTGAAAAACATTTTTGTAACAGATGATATCTTTGAACTGCAGCATGTTTTACTGTCAAACACATCAAACTGTGCCATTTAGTGAGTTCTGAAGGAGACACAACTAATTTAAGAAAATGTTTTAATGTTACAAAAACCACACAGCTTCCATAGTCCTTCCAGGTTGTTGGTTTTATACTCCTATTTTTGTATTTGTGATTTAGAGGTGGCAGGAATACTTGATTCTGACTTTATGGTAGTTGGATAACAGTTCTGCCAGTCCTGCTGAATTTGTGATGTGTTGCTTTGTTCTGTTTCTGCAGGGAAGGTATGGATACAGATAAAGATGACCAACATGGAAGGTACTGTTGATACAGTCACTGAAATCTCAGTTCCACAGTTCTGACACAGGATCCTGACTGTGGATGCCTGTTCTCAGTGTCACTGTGGTCCCAAATTATTGCTTTGCTGGGATGAAGCAATAATCTAAACAATCTTAGTTTAAACAACATGGAACAGACAAGCTAGAACACCCCCAAGTCTGAGGCACAGTGTTATAAATACTGGTCTTTGCTGTAGAAAGTTTAAATAAACAGTCGCATTCTAAAAAAACTGATCTTAATGAGGATCATTAAGATGTGAGATGCAATAAAAGAGTTGGGTGGAGTGCTTTCAACACTGTAACTTTGTGATGTCATTTCTCAACAGATTGGAGTATGCAGACCAACAAGGCAGGATAAAAAATGCAAGGTAATGCTCTAAACAAATACAAAGAATTGTCTCTTGTTTTTTGCCATATATGAATTATTTGTGCATGTTTCTTCTGAAAATATCTTTTTCTAGCTTTGACCTTCCTGATTTTTCCATATCTTTGCACTGTTTACATTTTTCATTAAGTTTGCATAGAGTGAAACAACTAATTTGGTGAATAACTTGGTTTTAGTCACCTCATTGCTGTTGAAATTGAAGCCAGATATGTTTCTGGTAATGTTACATTCTTCATCTTTCTTCTTTCAGACTTGATAGTGGGTTGTGAAAGTGTTAGCAGTGAATCTTAATATGGGAAAATATAAACCTGACCAACACTGGGTGTGTTTTCTGACAAACCAGAAGCTTGTGCTGCAGCCTTTCCTGTTGTTTTGACTGTTTTTTACCCAAATAATTCACATCAAATCTGAAGAGTGTCTGCTGTCCTTTCCATAAGGAAAACAGGGCAGCTCACTCACCCTGCGGAGGTTGCCTTTGGGCATTGTTCCATGTGCTTCATGTGCCCTGCTGTGTGTGTGTGTGCAGGGAGGCTCACAGTCAGATCGAGAAGAGGCGCAGGGATAAGATGAACAGTTTCATAGACGAGCTGGCCTCACTGGTGCCCACGTGCAACGCCATGTCCCGCAAGCTGGACAAGCTCACCGTGCTCAGGATGGCTGTCCAGCACATGAAAACACTTCGTGGTGAGTTGCGTGGGGCTGCAGGGCCATTCCAAGTGGCATTTCTCCAAAGCCATGCTTTTTTTCTCCCTTTTTTGCTAAAAAGGAATAAGTTAATTCATTTTGGGAGCATCTGATGCTCAGTGTTCATTCACAGCTTACTAGTTCATAAGTAAATACCCTGACGTGACTGGGGGAACTTGGGGATGAGAAAAGAGTGACTTGCCATCATCTAACCTATTGATCACTACTGCCAGACTCCACAGCACCAAGGCAGCTGGGGCAGGTGGGGAGAGGGAACAAAGGGCTTAAGGGCAGTGCACAGTTAATTCTGGTGCAGTACTGAGCACTGCTCTAAGCAGGCAATGTACCAAGTTGTTGGATAGAGAAGTTAGATTTTAGGTATGATATTCCCACAGGACTTCTAAGGTTTTGTGTTTGTACCTTTAGCTCTGTTTGGAAAAAATAGAGAGTAATTTGAAAACTTAATTTTGGTCTTTTTGACCAGTTTCTGTTGCAAGCACTTGAAGGGAAACACACAGGTTTGGAAGAGTTGAGGTTGTAAGAAATCGCTGTGTGTTCCTAAAGCTTCATATGAGAGAATCAGTGCTTGGGTACAATTGGTGCTGATGTTAAAAGCTTTAAGCCTTCAATAAATGCACTACTGAGAAAAAAAAAAAAGGGATGCAGCTAATGGCAAAAAAGTGATTGTTCTCATTTCTAGGAGAAGTGGTGCCTTCAGTCATATTTAGACTCACAGTTTTGGAAGGCTTAACTTTCCTGCCACTGTCATTTGATGAGGTTAATACTTCATAACACTTCAGTGGTTACTAATTTGACTCTCCTCTGCCTTTATGAAGGGAATAGAATGAGAAGAATTACTCCTTACTAAATAGCTGCCTCATTTGTTGCCAGTTTTGGAGTTTTGGCATTGTAAGATGATGTCATTGTAATGCTGGGTTTTATCTTTGGCTTGGAATGAGAGAATTGATTTGTAAATTCCGAAGTGATGATTTGTTTACATGAGCTTGTCATGTTTTACTGAGTTATAATAAGAAGAAATAGTTTGGATGATTTTATTCTTTAGTATCTTATTTTTATAATTTCTAATTCTGAGACTAGGCTATAAATCAAGGACAGCCTTTGGGTTCAAAAATATGTCAAGGAATACTTTTATATCTCAGAGGCATTTAATTTGCATTTCTACCTAATGGAGTACTTGTGTCTTAGCAAAAAAAGCTTCATCCTTTTTTAAGTTAATACCAACAGAGCTCATGTTGATACTAAAACAAAACCAAAAAAGTTCATTTTAAAGAACTTCTGCAATGAACAACAGTCCAAGAAGGAGCCAAAGGAAAATTGCTCATTTAAGTCTTCAATGTTGGTGATGTGGGAATTGTTTGTTTGTTTGTTTTCTTTAGGTGCTACAAACCCATATACAGAAGCAAACTACAAGCCTGCTTTTCTATCAGATGATGAATTAAAACATCTTATTCTCAGGGTATGTTCCAACTTTTAATGAAGAGATATTAATATCTGTGACTATAGGCCTCCCAAAGCCCACCACCAGTATTTTTCTGCCTTGTATATCAGCTTAAAAATGTTTTGATTATGGAGGATAATTAAGAAATCTGGAGCCTGCTTCACAGAGTCAGTGAGTTTAATGGTGACTAGCATTTCTTAATTTAAGCAGAAAGATTGAAGAGGGGGATTTAGATGGGAACCATCAGAATCTTCAGTTATTACATGTACAAACCAAAATCACATGAATTGTTTTCTTGCAGACTTGCTGCCCTGGGTTACCTTGTCATGACTTTCAGTGTCCAATGATACAATGAACACCTTTTTATTGAGGTCACTGATGTAACATGACTTAGTGTGTTTGGCTGCCAGCTGTTATACTGCTTTTATAGTCTGGAGAGCTTCTCTCATTAGTCAGTAGTTCAGCTCTTCTAGTGGCTGTGTAATTGTTGAAGCACTGCAGTGCCCAGATGCAGCATATGCAGAATTTACTTTCTGCAGCATTGTGACTCTGAAGATACATAACTGGGGCCTATTCCTGCATGCTTGTGTGTGACTGAAAGGCAGTACTTTGCAAATAGGAATTAGTTGCCTCCAGGCACAGAAATAAATATCCAGGTTATGGTTGGTTTCTAAAAGAGGAGCTTTTTTAAGTACAGTTAAAATAACATCTTAATTTGAAGGCATTATTAAACATAATCATAATATTATTGGACAAGACATGGGTTCTTTCTTCTCATAAAAGTTATTTTACATTCTGGGCACAATGCCCAGAATTGTGCCAAAAATGTTTGCAGATGCAAAAAAACCCCTTCATTGTAATTCCACATTTTTTCCCGTTGACTCAGTTACCTCTAAATGTTAAGACAGCTCTCCTAGTGTAGAAATTCTACTGTACACAAAGTGCTTTTAAAGGTTGTAATGATGCAATGTGGATGTATAACTTGGGATTTGACTTTTTCCCTCCCCCCCACCCCGATTAGGCAGCAGATGGATTCCTTTTTGTTGTGGGCTGTGACAGAGGAAAGATACTGTTTGTTTCAGAATCTGTCTTCAAGATCCTCAACTACAGTCAGGTATTCTTTTCCATTTTAAGTACATTAGGTCTTAAAGGATTTGAGAGCTTTTTGATGGTTATGCCTTTAACTGGGGGATAGGTATGAGAAAAGTCTGTCTTGAAAGCTGAGAGGTGTTGCAAAGAGAGAGCTTTTCTCTGCCCTGTCATTAGAGAAGATTGTTTCTGATTTCCATTCAAAGCAAGGAGGTGAAAAGGAACTAAATTTAATTCACTGATTGATGCATTCTGCTCAAGGACTTACCCTCAGGCTTGCAAAAGCATTACCTAATTGGGAGTGCAAGCAAATATTGAAACATCAGTCTGGGGTTCTTCCAGTGGCATCATGTGGATTTTTCAGCTTAGTTTTCTTTCTGCCTGTTCTGGTTGTGCTTGCATGCTTACTGATGGAAACTGGAAAGCAGTTATACCAAAGCCAAGTTTTTAACATAGGCTCAACATAAGACTTCACTTGGACCATGTATTGTGTAAATAATCTTCATTCTTTCTGTCATCTGCACACCTCATCAAATTTAAACCTGCATTAGCTTCAAAAGTTTTCCTCAGCCAGCCTTTAGTTAGGTATATACTAAATTCATATGTAAATAATGGAAGAGAACATTTGCAATTAGGATTTTTTTTCATTCAAATGTGTGGTAGAAGAAGACTGAGTAAAAACCAGAGTATTTGGTGGGGGGAAATTGAGCATGCCAATTCTGCAAAACTCTTACTGAAAATGATGACAGAAAGTACTGTGTAATGTAGTCATGACTTCAATACACAGAGAAAACCTTCTATCAAATCATAGAATTGTAAAATAGTTTGTTTGGAAGGGACCCTTTAAAGGTCATCCAGTCCAAACCCCCTGCAATGAGGCTGGATCTGGATATTTGGTATTCCTTGGTTACACCTATGTGTAAAAGGATTGTTCATACTGCATGCTGAAGAAAACATACTGAGCCATTATTTTACTTTTTGACTGAATGTTCAATCTCTACAGAATGATTTGATTGGTCAAAGTTTATTTGATTATCTCCATCCTAAAGACATTGCCAAAGTGAAGGAGCAGCTCTCTTCTTCTGACACCGCGCCACGAGAAAGACTTATAGATGCAAAAAGTGAGTGCTACCACCTTTGGGAAAAATGTCATCTAGAGTCACTGCTGCTGGGGCTTTGCTTCATGTCACAAGTGGGGATGTGGGGTAGATGCTGTCTGGATTTTCTCATGCCAAGGAAGTTGTAGCTTAAAGACAGTAAGAAACAGAAAAAGGAAAAAAAAGAAGTGTGAAACAGGTTCCTGAAAGCTGTTTGGTTTGGTTTGCACTGTGGCACAGAGGCATTACTGGAACTTGCTTCACCTGTGAGGTGTCCTCTCTCTTCCAGGCATCAAAGCTTTAACTTCTTCCATTAGAATATATGAAGCATTTGTTCTAATCCATCATTCTAAATGGTCAGAATACACTCATTATCTTGGTAGTCCTTAGCTGTCAGCCGAGGTAGAGGATTAATTTTATTTATCTGCTTATTTATTGCTTACTGCCATCAATGACCCAGCTTTTCTCTCAGAAGGTTTTTAACTTTGCAGTCATTTCCTGCCATGTCTCTTAGCTCTGTTCCACTCTGGTATTTTAAAGTAGTTCTGAATGTCTGCTGCTTTTGGGGTGAGTGGGTGTTTAATTCCCTCTCATAACAGGAGTCTGCACCGCTTAAGTGGAAGGTGGTATCTTACAACTGCAGATTTCCAGGTCATTAAGTCTCATGCTTGTCAGGAGCAGAAATCTCCTGGATCTCAGCTCACAGAAGCCACCAGCTCAACTTCAGAAACTGAAGTTGAGAGAGATCATTTGAGGGCAGGGAGCCTGGAGGCTTCAGCAGAATCAGCTGAAGTTTTTTCTGGCTCCTGGTTTCATCGGTTGTCAAGCATGAATATCCAGTGCTGCCTCCTGGTTTTTTGTTGGTTTTTTTGTTTTTTTTCTTTTTGTATGGCTCTGACAAAGTTAGGGCAAAAATAAATACTATGAATTACAGTCTTCCATCTGCTATGATAGACGGATTGGTAGAATTTCAAGAACTCATACTGGTGAAGAGTATGAGTATGTATGCACGTATTTATTTTTGTCTTGGCATGAGTAACTCAGCACAGATTGTACTCACACCACGGTGCAGCAGTTTGGAGGCCATGTGGTGCAGGGCAGCCTGACCTCCTGGAGATCACCTCACTCCAGTGGAATTGTAAGGGAGGCCCACTTTCCATTAAAATACTGGAATTGCTGGAATTCCTCCTTATGTTAAAAAGCCCACAAGGCCTGAGAAGTTTTTGTTCATGTTGACAGCTGCTTGATTTTACATAACTCCATGCAGACATGATTGGAGTGGATGGCAGGCTTTGGAAATTTGCTGTGTGATTTAAATCCTCCACCAGCCTTTGAAGCACTGGCCTTGCTGATACCTGTGCTCCTGATGCATGCCATGGAAGCATTCCATGTCTTCCCAGAGCCCTGGTGGAACCAGCACTCTGCTGGTGGCTCAGAGTGATGTGTTTTGGTTGGTTTTCCCATAGAAAAGAATCCCCTGTGAGAATATGATAAAGGTCAGAATTTATTGTTAGGGCATGTCCATGTACACTTATGTAAATAAGTAAGACATTACTGCAAGTAAGACATTACTGCAAGTAAGACATAACTGGAGGTCTTAGGGGTTTGCAGTTCCTGAGTGGGTCCCTGCTACCTTTTTTCCTCCATCTCTCCCTGGAGTGTCACTGGGGCTCTTCTGCTCTATATGCACATGTGTTTTCTGGGAGGGTGTTGTGATAGAAAAGTGCCAGTCTGAAGGGTCAGGAGACTCCTGAGTGACTTTTTATGGAATTCTGCTCTGGTTGTGGAAAAGTAATGTCTCTATTTTTAATCAGTTCAGAGAAATTGCAGTGTTTATCACAGGACTTGTGTGGATTTGTCGAGTCTCTTGCTGATCTTTGCACTCAGAGTGCACCCATGTTCTCGAGCTGGCCTCAGTATTCTAACAGCAGAAAGCAGAGGCAGAAGTTGCAGTGTTGGTGGTGATGCCTTAAGCAGCTGGAACAGAGGCTAGGCAGAGTTAAGGGGAATAAAAAGGATATTTATTGAAGAGCCTTCAAAGACCACCCAGAGACCACAGTCATGGCTCTGCCTAGATGGCTCCAAGATGGAAGCAAAAGAGGGCTTGGTCACAAGATCTCACATTTTGATAAATTTTGGTCCATTAGTGTATTGGAGCTAATTGTCCAACCACAGCTCCAGCCCATGAAGTCCCATCCTTCTTGTTTTTCTCTCTTCAGTTCACATTGTTTGTGCTCTTGGGCCTGAGATCCAGATTGGCTGTTCTTGGGTCCCTGGCTAGAGAAGGAATTGTTTTGTCTCCCTACTCTGTGAAGAGAGCTTACTATCCCCTTGTATGAAACCCAGACCCGCACCTGACTATCCCCTTATGTGAAAACCCACACCTGACTATCCCCTTATGTGAAACCCAGACCCACACACCAAAGCAGCACAAAATCGAGAAAAAGAAACAATAAAAAGCTAAAACCCAAGGTATATCAGTATGGTCAGCTGGGTCCTGCACAGTCACACACATCAAAACCTCACAAACAGGAGTTGCAAGGCCCAATGAGGTTGAAGCACTGTGGGGTGGGGTTTATGGGGTGCTTCCCTCTGCACCTGACCCTCCCTCCCTTGCTGTTTGCGCAGCCGGACTCCCGGTCAAGACGGACATCACGCCTGGGCCCTCGCGGCTCTGCTCCGGAGCACGGCGCTCCTTCTTCTGCAGGATGAAGTGCAACAGGCCCTCTGTCAAGGTAGAAGACAAGGATTTCCCTTCAACCTGCTCAAAGAAGAAAGGTAACCATCATGCTTTTATTGCCAAGGCTGTCAGGATTTTTTTTAATACTGCTCGTTCGCAGTGGTTGAATTTTTTACATTTATCGATGTTTCTTGTCAATATTCTGAGCTATGTCTAGGTATGTTACTTCTTCAGACTCCCTCTCGCCCCCCTCCAGTATCTCTTACACACCTGTATTAGCATTTAAAGCCAGATTCTCCACTCTGCTTTCTTGAAACTTTTTCAGGCAGTTTGTGCCAACAGCTCTGAGGGGTTATTGCATCATCTTCAGACATTGGTCAGTACATGTCAGTCTCGACCCCCTGGCCAATGTCTCCAGTAAAGGGGAGCTGTTCCTTGTTCTCTGCCCAGTGATGTGTGGATGGATATCCACTTCAAAAAATGAGTGTAATTCTGAGTTCATCTGTGGGCTGGGTACATTCTGAGTACTGGAAACATGGCATTTCTACACCTGGAATATTTGCTTGTAGCGTATTTTCTCCTCTGCAGGCTATTATTCTAGGCATGTTGGAATATATATTTAGCCCAAATGTGAAGGTTTCTTCTTTAAGTACTGTGAATGATACATTTGGTGTTAGTTAAAGTGATAAGACAAACAACAAGAGAGCAGAAGCAATTTTGGTGCATTCTTTGGCTGTGGCAGGTGCCCCAACTCCTGAGGTTCAGGCTCAGCTTCAGCCTTGGATCCTGCTTTTGTGCTCACTGCTGAGGAAGCCAGTTTGTGTAGTTGGCATAAGCCTTTTCCTCCACCTGCCTATGCAAGTCATCTTCCTTGGAGTTTTCAGGCCTGCTCAGTGCTGAAGAATAGGAATTCTTTTGGGTACTGACTTTTACTGGCCATTGCAAATCTTCATCACCCCTGTGTACAGCTGTCCCCTGTACATCTCACATAGAGTATGTTCTGAAAAACATGGGTTTTGTAGGAGCATCAGGTTAAGATGAAAGAGGCATCTTATTTATTAGTCTACTAAATTCTTCATACATTCTTTTGGGTTATTTGCCTCTTGTGCTGAAATAATAAAATGTGATGCAATTTCTGCTCAAAATTACCAAAAGCAACCTTGGTCTGAGCTATGTGATGTTTCAGCATAAACAGTGGTTTTGCCAAGATAAATTGTTACAGCAGGAGTCCTGAAAAATCCCTTGGAATCACAGAGTCATTAAGGCTGGAAGAGGTTTCCAAGATCATTGAGTCCCAGCCTTTGACCTAACATCCCCCTGTCAGCCAGACTGTGGTGCTGAGTGCTGTGTCACTTCTTGAACACCTCCAGTGATGGGGACTCCACCCTCCCTGGGCAGCCCCTTCCAATGCTTAACAATCCTTTCTGTGAAGAAACTCCTCCTGATGTCCAACCTGAACATCCCCTGATGCGTCTTGAGGCCATGTCCTCATCCTGTCACTGGTTGCCTGGGACAAGAGGCCAATCTCCACTTGCTCCACCCTCCTGTCAGGCAGTTTAGAGAGTGGTAAGGTCTCCCCTGAGCCTCCTTTTCTCCAGGCTGAGCACCCCCAGCCCCTCCTTAGTGAAGAGTATCCCAAACTTCCTTCGTAAAAGAGGAGGCACATTATTAGCTGAACTGAGTTGAAGTTCTCCAAAGCCGTACCCACGACCTAACTGCTTTCTTGGGTTTTGTTGGTTTGGTTTTTTTTTGTTTTTGTTTTTTTTTGTTTTCTTTTCACAGCAGACCGAAAAAGCTTTTGCACTATTCATAGCACAGGCTACTTAAAAAGCTGGCCTCCAACAAAGATGGGCCTGGATGAAGATAATGAGCCAGATAACGAGGGCTGTAATTTGAGCTGCCTCGTAGCCATCGGGAGGCTCCATCCGCACGTGGTCCCGCAGCCGGCAAATGGCGAGATCCGGGTGAAGCCCACGGAATACGTGTCCCGGCACGCCATCGACGGCAAGTTCGTCTTTGTAGACCAGAGGTGAGAATTCCCCGAGCAGCTTCCACCCTAGCTCACTGTCCAGCACTGCCTCACCATTTGGGAAAAGAAATTGCTGCCCTTTTTAGCTTTTTTCACTTGGCTTTCAAGGTGGAACTCAAAGCTATTACTACACATTAGTTCAGTGTGACTGATTAAATTTTTTAAAAAATCCCCCAAACTTCCAAAAATGTGGCAGAATAATGCCAGGATCTTTTCTGCCAATTCATTAGGGGGGTTATGTATGTGTGTAATCTTCAGAAGAAAATGTTTTGAAATTGGACCCTAATTGCTCCCTCTGTTACTTGAAACCTCTTGCAAACACCACGCGGTTAAGAGACTGCAGAGGCTGGGTTAGGCTTTGCTAGCATGTACACTTACATAACACATTCTGCTGGATTAATGCTTCTCTCTGTGACCATTTGTGTTTGTAAGAAGGAAAGCTTTTCAAATGGGTTATCTCTTGGAAACGGTTTGAGAACTTGTGCCCATGTGGTATCTGCTTTCAAACATCAATTTATTATCTAAAAGGCTAATTCTTTCCTTTTCCAAAAGAAAGAGCTTGAATCTTCTTTGAAAATTACTGGATCATTGAGGGAAAAGTAGAAGGTTGAAGGATGTTAATGGAGAGGTTATGCTGGGTTGGTTGGAGAGGGGTTGCTTGGTTCTCTTCCTTGTCAAGAGGGATTGAGACTGCCCAGATGAGGCTGTTCCAGTTTCCCTGTGACTTTGGCTCAGCTGCCTGAGACACAGAAAAGCCCAAGCTCCAAACTGACAGAATCTGCCTACTGGAATTGCTTTCAGGGGAGACTCAGCTGATCTATAGTGCCCTTTGAGAGGAAGTAGAGGATAGTCATGGGAGGAAGTGAAGTGCAGAGAATATATATATTTTTTTAATGTTACTTATCTGTTTTGGAGTGGTTGAGTTTGTGGGTTTTGGTTAGGTTGTGTGTTTTTTGTTTTAATTTGATAGAAAGCTTTAGAAAATACCAACTCCTGAGTGCTCAGAGCTGGTGCTTGCTGTGGGAGCATTCGTGGCTTTCTGTTGCTCAGAAAATGCCATTATGTCCTGTCTACAGACAAGTTTTATTTTCAAAAGATCAGACTTATTCCCCTGATGTGTAGTTTGAAGGCATTTCTAAAATAATGAGACTCATAAAATGTTGACCCATTGGATTTAAACACATACGGTTTTATTGAATTGCTTTCCAGCTGTTGTTTACAGTCCTTGGGATGTCTATGCCACTTCAAAGGACTCTTTGAAAGGGAATTTATTTAGAGGAAAGCCTTATCTGTAGGCCTGAAGCTGACATCCAACGATCCTTGCTTTTAGGCACCTGTAAAAGTTGAAAACTATTTATTTCCAAGTCAGGTTGTTTTGTTCATGTAGACTTGCACTGTTCATTTATCATTTGTCCAAGGAACTCAGGAAAGAAACACTTCCTAAACTCCCTGTGACCCTTTCTGTCTTCATGGATTTCATGGTTCCTGGAGAAGCACAGCTATGGATTAGGTACCAATTAGCTGGGCTGCCACAGCCAGGGAACTGCTTAACAATGTTCTCTGTTGGAATGGCAGCTACACTGAGCAGAGTTTTAAAGAGAATCATCTCTCCTTTTACTTATTCAGGACTTCTAATTGGTCTGCATGGTGAATTTGAGAGTAAAATTAAGTTTATTATCTATGGAGATGTCATCAGATACAGCTTCAGGATTCAGAGCTGCTTTGTTAAGTGGGAGAAGTGAGCTGAGGAAAAAAGTAAATACAGGATGAAATTCCAGAAGGACGCAAACAATTTCCTTCCTTGCATAATAGAACATGGTCAGATATTGAATGTACCCAGACTGTTGATGTCTGTAATTTGGTGGTGCAGATTCTCCTTTCCACAGCACCTGTTCATCCTGCTGTGAAAAGAAAAGGGTTGACAAATTGCCTGTAGCTGCTCATGCTGGTTGTTCCTCATCTATGTGGGGTATCCCACCATAGCAGTGCTGCTAAAAGCCTTGGTTACTAAAATTCTTCGAAAAATACTGGAATAAGCTTGACTGGGTTCCCAGCTCTTCCATTTTAAAGATAGGCTTGGTTTTGCTGCTTTGTGGTTCTTTCAGAGATTGCTTTGATGAGTTTTCTTGGAGTTTTAAGTGTCCTGGCATAAGGCCCACCCTACAAAAGTCAGTTTGAATTCTTGTTTCCTTCTCCAAGGCTGAGGGTGTCGATCTCCCTGTCGAGGAGGACTTGAGGTGTCCTCAACTGGTGCTGAATTCTCTTGTGTTTGGGAACGTACAAAAATACCCTGCATTTAAATACTATGGATTTTGTGCTTCAGCTTTTTTCCTTCTATTCTTATTCATAATTATTAATATGTACTAATTTCTGCATTTTATAATGTTTAATTTGGGTTTTTTTGAGATTGAAGAAGGGGTATTGGTCTACCTGGGTTTGTTCCTTATTGCCCTTCATGTTTAATTTGAATTAGAATGATTTGGAATTGGCACTTATTTCAGCTTCTTCATGGAACCATCACTTCTCCCTCAGTATTTTCTTGTAAGAAACACGGAATTTTCTTCTAGGTACAAAATCCAAATTGATTTTGGTGTGGTGTCCCACTCTTGAGTTCTCCAGTCCTTCAATGTCTGTTGTGCAGTGGCACTTTGTGCAGAAAGCTTCGTGTTATCTTGTGGCTGCTAAAAGGCAGCTTTTTTTCAGGTTTAAATTCCCAAAATTACAGTAAATCTTCAAAGCTGTTTAGAAGGTCTTACATCTCCTCTGGTGATGGTAGGTCGAATGTAATACCTGAGGGCTGTGAGTGTTAGGTACTTTTTTAATTACCTGAGAATTAAGATAGTATTCTTAAGGAATTTTTTTTAGCTTCTAAGCCAAAAATTCCTTTCCACATTACTTGAGCCTTACCCAGTCTCAGTGTGAGCTTTAGGAATCTCTGACTAATACTTCAACTTGAAAAGATTTATTTGTTTTCTTTATTTTCTTCTTCTCCCTCCTTTCCCCAGGGCAACAGCCATCCTGGCATACCTACCCCAGGAACTTCTAGGTACTTCGTGTTATGAATATTTTCATCAAGATGATATAGCACATCTTGCAGAGTGTCACAGACAAGGTACAGTTCTTAATAATTCAGGAAAGAAATTTTGTTCAAAATATTGGGAACAGTTGTTGTGTATTGGGGAAACCAAACAGACGTGAAAAGGTTTGGGTATTGCTGTTTGCAAATGCTTTAGTCAGGAGCACTGTGCTGTATGTGCCAAACTCTGATTATCTTAGACTTGCATGGATTTGTAGGGAATATTTGAGGTTCAGAATGGGTGAGGGGGATGAGGGAGGAATAGCATTTTTCCTGAGGGATGTGGGGAGGAATTAACTGGGTTTTCCCTGATAAGGGCTCTATTTATATTGTGGTGCCTGCTTGACGCAAATGACTTGCTTTCTGCCTGTCTTCAGTTTTGCAGACAAGAGAAAAAATTACAACTAACTGCTACAAGTTTAAAATAAAAGATGGCTCTTTTATTACGTTGCGGAGTCGCTGGTTCAGTTTCATGAACCCTTGGACCAAAGAAGTAGAATACATTGTCTCCACAAACACGGTCGTTTCGTAAGTGCTTTGCCCTCAGCGGGTGCCTGGGAATGCCCATTGCTTTGCCCTTTTCTCATGTGGGATTGGACCTAAATATGTGCACACCTTCTGTGTGACAATAGGTGTCTTCTCCAGACAGCACCCCAGGGAGAAGGGGTTTAGTTTAAAAATTGCAGTAATTTAATTTCTGGTAGTTAAAGCTTGCAGAAAATGGAAGTATTTTCTTTCTTTGGGAAAAGCGGGGATTCAGTCTTCGTAGGAACTTAAGGGACGTGCATTTCTTTGCTTTGGCAGGTATTTCCCCCCCCTTTTCCTTTCTCTTGAGGTGACTTCTCAGCAGAATAGTTGCTGTAGAGGAGTTCTGTGCTGAGAGAAGCTGTTGGGGTCCTGCACTGCACACTTTGAGGTGGAGCAGGGTGGTTGGTTTCTGTTGTTTATCCTGCCCTAGTGTCAGTCACAAGGGTGACACTGCTGAAACCCTGAAGCATTCCATGCTGAAACTTTGGCTGCATGACTTGGGTTTTAGCTTTTTTCACGGTTTTCTACCTGTAGGGTTTTCTCTCCCTGATTTTTCTCATCCTTGCACTCCACAGCACCACGGTCCTGGACAGCGGGGACGCGGCCTTTCCCCAGCTGGCAGCATCCCCACACAGCATGGACAGCGTGCTCCAGGCTGGAGAAGGTAACTCCTGTGCTCAGGAATCACTGGCTCTCCTGCCTTGGGAGCAGCTCATCCTGCCTGCACTCATTTGCTGCCCTTCTGCACTGAGATTTGTTAATATCCTAAGGAAAATGAGGTTTAGCTTTGGGTCTGAGCCACACCTGCTGAGGGTTGCTGTTGTTAAATACTCATTTCCAAAAGCATTATCCATTCTGGATAAGCAGTGCTGAGGCCTTTTCTGCCCTCTCATTGTGGGCTTTTCTGTGCTTGAAGTATATCAGGCTCTTTCCAAGTGCTCCTCCCAAATGGAGTGCTTTGGGAGTGCAAGTGGAGGTGTTCTTTCCAACCTCCCAGGTGCTGTGCAAGTGTGAAATCACATTACAGTAACAGCTCCTTACTGGTCAGACCTCACTTTCCCTTCACTTTCAGTTACCTTCAGGGGCTTTATTTGTAGTCATCAGGTACCTTGGGTTTATCTCAAATTGAATGGAATATGCACTGGCAAGTTCTTCACACAAAGCAGAGAACAAACATGTTTGGAGAAAGGCCTGTTTGGGCACAGAGTAGGGCAGGTCTGACAAGGCCATGCTGTACCAGCTCTGGACAAGAGGTAGCACCAGATGCTCAATTCTGAAAGAGAACAGCCAGATTCTAAAAGAGTTGGGGTCTGTCCTGTTCCTGCTGGCACAGAGGGACATCTGAGACACAGCACAGCTCAGTGCAAGCCAGAGTTTTCATCCATTTGAAGTCACTCACCAGCTGGTGGAACTGTCAATAAATCTTGTTCAGGAGATCCTGCAGCCACTCAAAGCCTAAACACAGTTGCCCCGTGGAGAAAGTTTGCAAGGTTTTCTCTGACCTTAAAATTTCTGCTCATTTCAGGTGGCCCCAAAAGGACCCATCCCACTGTGCCTGGAATTCCAGGTGGAACAAGAGCTGGGGCAGGTAAAATAGGGAGGATGATTGCTGAAGAAATCATGGAGATTCACAGGTGAGAGAAAACGGTGTGAAGTTAAGTTGTATTTATTACTGTTCTTTAAGAGGAGGTAGACTTCCTTAATTTCCTCTTGAAAGAACAATTAATTCAAGCTGAGTAAGGAATGATCCAACTGTATTTCTGAGACAGCTACAGATTCCTGTTCAGCATCCCTGAGGCAGTCAGCCCCCACAGGGAAAGCATGAAGTTACAGCCTTCCAGCTTTCTGCTGCAAAAGGCTGATACTGGCATTTCTTTGCAGTGGTGATGATGATGGCCTGTTTACCAGAAACAGGAGTTTAAAAGAGCAGCTACCTAGAAACAAATCCATTCCAGACTGTTCTTTTCCCAGTGACTTGAGGCTGTGAGTGGCACAACCTCCAAATGCCAAAGTTATTGACTGTGTGCCAAAACAGCAATGTTTGTTTTCGTGCAGTCCCTTCGCTCAGATGCTTTTGGAGTTGTTAGATGTGCATGAGGAACTTTGCAGTTCCCCTGCAGCTCTTGGAGCAAGGACACAATGCTGGGGCCTTCCCATGCAGTCAGGATGTGGGGCTGGGTCACTAAGGGACTGTTGGGATCCACAGCTGCTTCTTGTGTTCTCACCTGTGTGAGCAGCGGCTTTCCATGGGTACCACTTCATTTCTGTTGGCTAAAAATCCCTGTTCCTCACTGATTTCCTCTTGGGAACTGTGTTCCCTTTCCTATAAAAGGGTCTCACCCAGCTGATG
Source organism: Ploceus nigricollis (assembly GCA_013399945.1). Taxonomy (NCBI): domain Eukaryota; kingdom Metazoa; phylum Chordata; class Aves; order Passeriformes; family Ploceidae; genus Ploceus; species Ploceus nigricollis. Next base: position 31,544 of record VXBC01002728.1, on the reverse strand, counting down.
TTTGGTGGTAGCAATTTAACCAGACTGAGCTGCAGTCCAGGAACACATTTCAGTCTGTTTCCCATAGTTTTGTTCCTGCTGCAGGCAGGAGACTCTCTCTGTCCTCACTTCAGACAGCAGCAGACCTATCCCTAAGGCTTCATTCCTCTCTGTAGAAATAGGAAAAAAGGGAAAGAGGAAAAGAAGAAAAACATGGCTGAATCATTACTTTGAAGCTTAACCATCCCTTTTAGTAGCTGTAAAACATTTAATTAGCCCAAGTGAGTGTAATAGTGCAGTTACCACCCATGTTTGCATTTCAGCTCGGACCCTGGGTTAGTTCCAGTCCTTTTTCAGCAGCTATTACTATTTTCCAAAGCTGCCTTCTGTTCAGCTTTCCCAGGGGAACTCTGCCAAGGAGAAGAATCCCATTTCCATTGCTTTTCTCTGTAACTACCCCTCCTCCCTTTAGTCTGGAGATTCGTTGGTCCTGCAGTCAATACATTATTCATTATTAACAATGTTTGATCAAGCTATGGAAGTGAACAATGTGGCTTTGAGCAGTTACAAACAATCCAGTGTCCAGTGGACTTCTGTAGCAGGAGCTCGCTGGAGGAGTCTGGCTTACTGTGACTGAGGCAGCTGGAACTCTTAGCTGGTGGAAATGGAAGTAAAATACTCCAAAATGAGGCTTTCCTTAGCAGCTTTTAGGGACCCCTTAGGACCTTTTCCTTCTGACTCCGTGAAGGCCGAAAAAACCAGGAAGGAGGTAAAGCTTGCAGATCAGCAGGCTGGATTTACACAGCACTGTTGGTCTGGCTGCAAATAACAGCATTGCTGCTCCTGCTGGTGTGAGGAACACTGAAAAAGGGAGATTAGAAAAGTGAAGCTCATGCTTTTAGCACCTTATGGGACTTGATATTGAAGTCAGCATTTAAAACTCCAAGTCTCTGAGTTGCTTGTAAATGCATGCCCTGTTTTATGCATGTTTTAGGATAAGAGGATCATCACCTTCCAGCTGTGGCTCAAGTCCCCTGAACATCACCAGCACCCCCCCGCCCGACACATCATCGCCAGGAGGGAAGAAGGTAAGAACAAGCTTCCCCACAGTCAGGGCAGGGACATGGGGCTGTGCTCAGGGAACCACTCCTGGCTGCTGGGCTGGAAAAGGGGCTTAGCCCAAGCACTGAGGTGGTCACACCCCCTGTACAGCACTGCCTAAGGGCAGCCAGCAGCACCTCCCAGACTCCAGCAGCAGTGTTTGACACTCACCTGCCCTTTAGGTTGGATGTTTTCAGCAGAGCTGCGAGGAACAGCTCTCCTCATGTCTCTCCACCCTCCAAAAACTCTCTGCCACCCCGTGCTGGTGAATGCTGGCAGTGCTGGCACTGGAGCACTGGCTATGCCCAAGTGAATCCCACCAGTGTTCCTGAGCACAAACCAGCACAAGTGGGCGCTTGCCTGGGCACTCAGAGGTTATTTTCAAGTCAACACTGTGCACCTGCCTTGCTCTGAGATTGCTTGAGTAGCACTCAGGTGCCATTACCAGCACTGAGCCACCTGAACTCTTGTCCTGGCTGCTTCCAGCAATCTCTAAATGCTTATGGAAGTTTTATCCAAAGCAAGAACACTTATCCAGATCCTTATGCACTGCTTCAGACTTACTTAACCTTTTTTTCTCAGAAATGATGACTTGCTTGTAAGAATTGCTTGTGCTGGAACAGACAGTAAATATTTGTCTATTCCCAGCTCTCTTTGTTCTTGAAATAAAACTCCAGGTTGGAACAGAGTTATAATTCTGGTAGTAGTTATTCTTTCTTCTTCTGCCCTACAGTATTTAACATGGCCACAGAATAGGGGCTGCTGGGATGGCATAAAGGAAAATGCAGGTGGAGGGTTGGGTGTTTTCAGCACCCCCTTGATATTTCTCCTTGTTTAGAAGATTGTTTGTTATAAACCACAGGGTTATTTTGGGAAGTCCATCTACCCTATATTAAAAATTCCAGTATAGGACAGTTTAAGACTTTTATGCACCATTTCATGCTGCTTTAGAGCTTCTGTTTTGTCTTTCAAGATCTTGAATGGTGGCACTCCAGACATTTCTTCAGCTGGGCTGCTGTCTGGGCAAATCCAGGATAATTCTGGGTACCCGTATTCCGACAACTCCTCTATCTTGGGTAAGTGAAATCACACATGAACACCCTCAGTACCAGTTGAACACACGTGCACACTGCAACACGTGTTTTTAGCACGTGGTTTTAGCAGTAATTTGCTTTCACCATCTGCAGGCTCCAGCTGAGGCACAAAGCCCACAACCAAGCACTCTGTGTGCCCAAAGAGGCACCTGGCAGCCTGTTTTATAAACTTAATTCTGGAATTTCCTTAGGTAGTGCTTGGAAGCCTCTTTTCCTGAGTCTCAGCTGCTTGCCAGATGCTGCTGCAGTGTTGTGTGTGCACTCTGGCACTCAGGTTGTCCCTGTGAGGCGTGGTGGCCCTTGCTGAGGAGCGACCCAGTGTCCCTCCTCTGCCACCCAGCTACCAGGGGTGTCCCTGGGCCTCAAAGCCCCGGCTGTGCCCCAGCTGAGCACGGTGGCAGCGAGGGGAGCAGCCCCCCTGAGGTGCTGGCTGCGTTGTGTTCCTGCAGGGGAGAACTCCCACATGGGCATGGACATGATCGACACGGAGCAGGGCTCCAGCAGCCCCAGCAACGACGAGGCGGCCATGGCGGTCATCATGAGCCTGCTGGAGGCCGACGCGGGGCTCGGCGGCCCCGTGGACTTCAGCGACCTGCCCTGGCCCCTGTGAATGACCCAGCGCCCAACAGCCAAGTGCATTTACTGGTGGAGCTCTGCAGCCTGTGAAACTCGTGGGACTGAGAGGCTTTTATGTGGGAACTTCATAAAAGCTGTGTCAGAATGCAACTCATCCTACCATGTGTAACTTCAGACAAAGTGGAATAACCTGCTACAGTGTTCTGTGTTGATTTGGTTAGCTGTGTATAGCTTGCAATACTTGTATATTTTGGATTCTGTTGTTTGAAATTTTTTTTAAATCACTGTGCAACTCACTGGCATCAGTGGTAGCTTTTATATGCAAATGACCATTTCAGATGTATGGTGTGTTTTTACACTGCAAAACGGTCCCCATGTGGATATTTCTTATACTAATTGTACCATAAAGCTGTTTATTCTTTCTTGTAAGAATCCTTTACTATAAATATTGTTAAAGTGTAATGTATTAGACAGTTAAATATTTTTAAAATAAATGTTTCCCTTGTTCTAAGATGGAGCATTTACTTTGATAAATAAATTTGATAAAACCCTGCTGAAGGTGCATGCTAGAAGCACTTGGTATTTATCATTTCTTGAGCCTTGGGGGAAAAGGGAGGAAAGCCAGTGCCTTACCTACACTTACATGACTTTGTCATGACCATATTCCCAGAGAAGCTGCTGTTACTTACTCCTAGATCCAGGTTTAGCCTGAGCAAAGCACAACAGGCAGCTGTGTTGAAATGGGCTGATTATCTTAAAGAAATACTTGTTTTTCACTTAATATTAACCATCCTTCCCCTGAGGAAAGAAAAGCAACTACTTGCAAAATTCATAATTCACAGAGAATTCAAGCCCATTAAAATAATGGAAACTTTATTTGCATGAAAAACTTGTTTACAATCATTAATAAATGAAGAATGAACCATTTGCATTTTCCTATTTCATGACACTTATGAAAAATGTATTAAATAAATATTTGTGAACAGCTTAAGGTAAGGCAAAATTTAAGATAAAGCCCCTGTCCGTTGTTCACAATTTTTGAACATGGCTCACACTGCAAACAAGTGAAAAAATTCACTAAAGAACTTGAACAAGATGTTACATGGGTCATTGAATCACGTCCTCAATCCAAAAACCCACGAGTAAGTAGTTTTGTGCTCAACCATATACAATAACTTCAAAAGGGTCAATCTATTCAGAGCAAAACTATGTACAGTTAATACCTTTGATAGAAGCACTTTGTTAGTATTGTGCAATACATTTATAAAAAATGGCTTCAAATTCCATTTCTCAACCATTTGTAAAGTGCTACTATCAATTCCCACTCTGCTTCCTAACCCCGTGCCACCACAGCGCTGCGGGGCCGCGGAGCGGGGCCAGGCCAGCTCACGAGTCACCAACGTCACAAACCTACTGGTAAACACAGACATGAACGTCACCGAGCCCAGCAGCCAGAGCCGCGCTCCTCCCAGAGCAACCAGGCATCCCCTGGGGCTTTGCCAGGTCCCTGCTGCAATATCCTAAACACCGGAACACAATGGAGAAACTGGCATTGCAGCGTGGTATGAGCTGGGTGCAGTCACTGCAGGAGCATGCTTGTGGTGGGGCAGCGCCATCAGAGCGGGGGGTTCTGGCCCTCGGCCTCCAGCTCGCTGCTGCTGGGGGCGGGGTGCATGGGCAGGATGTCCAGCTCATCCACCTGCGGCGTGGGGTGCATCACCACCAGCTGGTCCTGCGGGATGTCTGCTGCTGCCGCCGCCAGGTTGGTGATGGATTTGCTCTTCACGCACTGGAAGTCAACGTGCCGGCTCTTCCCCTCCTCCTTCTCCCACGACATGCGGATGAACGGCCTCTGCACGTAGTTGTAGATCACCTCCGGCCTCCCACCCGGCCGCTTCTTCACCTTCTCCTTGTACGTGGGGTAACCTGGCAAAGGCAGGAGCACAGCACCATCAGCCCTGACTGTACAGAGCACAGCCCCATCAGCACTGCTGGGACACAGAGCACAGCCCCATCAGCCCTGACTGTACAGAGCACAGCGCCATCGGCACTGCTGGGACACAGCACAGCACCCATTGGCACTGCCAGTGCAGATGGTTGTGCTGTGTTCAAGTCACCTCTCCCTGTGCCCCAACAATAATGTCCATTTTACACATTACTGCAGGGCACCAGCATCACAGTTTGGTGTCACAGCTGTTCCTTGTCAAACCAAGAAATGCCAGCAGAAATAATCTGCTATTAGCCAGCATTACAGGCAGGGCCAGTTCTTGTTTAGCTAGAAGACTCCCACCTTGTTCAGCTGAAATTCGTTATTTTAGAGCTCACCAGTTAAAAGCATTTGCTTTTTCTTGGCAAATTACAAACGTAACTATGACAACTTGGTGAGTGAATGATAGAAATCCTGCTAATTATAAAGGCTGCATTCTAAAATATCTGGGTCAGCAATCACAAGAAAATGTAATGCAAAGAAACCCAGTTCTTACATTCACAATGAAAATCAGATTACTCAGTGAGATATTACAGAGCAGCCTCCTAACTTACAGGATGTTACTTCAGATCAGTATTTCTTTGCACTTCACAGATCCACTGGACAGTTTTGTACTTCCTGAAAGAAAATGTCTGCCTGCCACTTAACATGACATTTTTCATTTCACATCCTGGAAAGGACACCAGCCCAAGAACACAATATCCAAAGCTGTACAAATGCCTTGTTACTTCAAACAAAGCACAGAGAAGATTTTGTGTGGAAACTAAAGGGCAAAGGGCATGAGATGCAAGTCATGAAGGCAGTAGAAAGCACCTAAGTTGTCTGCACAGAGCCTTGTCTGCCACAAGCCACACCTTGGACACCAGCCTGGAGCCCATAGTCAGGTTTTCTAGCTGGGTACCATTCCCCCTCTGGCTATTGTGTCACCCAGCCTCAGCAGGAAAGACAACACTGACCCCTTGCTTTTCCAGCTACAGAGAAAGCCATAGAGCAAAGAAGCGCAGTAGACCCTGAAGGCCAAAGAGGGAGAGCACAAGCAATGCTTCCCTTACCTTCGATGCCCAGCCGGATCTTCTTGAGCCCCCTTTCCTTCAGAACTGATTTGGCCACGTCTCTATTTTCAATGTATTTGAAGAATCTATACAACTTTGTGCTGTAAATAACTAAAAATACATTTTAATGAGAAAAAAAATCCTTGTATGCAAATATTAACCTTCTAGCCTTAAAACACAGAAGTTTATCTTTTCCACTGTTTTGCTTTACTCCAGTATTTTTATTTCAGAAGAGGGGGAGAAACTCAAGAACTCTAGAGAAAAATGGCTGAAGATACTGGGGAATGTGTTGGGTGCACATCTTGCAGGGAAGTACAGTCCATTTACAGGTGCTTAAACTCATCATCCACACAAATGTAATACTCCAAAAATAGTAACACTTGTTTTTTTCCTCAAAAAAACCTCTAGTTGTTCTCCCACAGTAAACAAGACTCCTACCCATTTCCCTTCTCAAGCTCTTTCTGAAGAAGTATTTTCTTCCTCCTCACTGGCTGACAATACCTTAATAATAAAAATTAGCTTCTCTTTTTAATTACATTTGAACATAACGAGCAACATATGCTTCTGTGAAACAAAATATTAAGCAGAACTACTCAAACTAAGAGATTTATTTCTGTACAACAACTTTAAATCAGCACACTTACTGCTACCTCTGCCACAGCGTGGCTTGGTAGGAACAATGAGGATAAACTTACTTTGTGAATATTCCTCTCCCATTTGGGGGGGATACTCTTCATCCCAGTCAACAACATCATCATCTGTCAGCACAACAATGTGGCACTCCCTCTCCCCACTTTGGGCACTGGCTACCATCAATGGCAGAATCATTTCTTCCAGGTAAAACTCAAATTGCTTGCGAGCACCATCATTTGACAATTCATGCATGAGAGCACCTAGAAGAAAATTTTAAGCATAGGCACATTTGAGACCTTGGTAAAGAGATGAAGGCAGCAATGAGAAAGAGTAGATCTGTTTATCTGGTAGTATTACTGCAGACAGGTGTAAAGACACTTAGTCTATGAGCTTATGTAGGTTCAGACCTTGTTTGAATATTTACCAGCCTGTCCTGCAGATATTAACATAGTGTTGGGCAGACTTTGAGACCTCCTTTGCATTTTACTACTGTTAAATATTTGGTGATTGTGCAAGGCTGCTCCTGGTTTTCCTAAAAGAAACATCATTTAAGCCAGTTGCTGGGAGAGCAGAGCACACAACCCACATTTCATAAGCAGCAGCTTAAAGCCAAAGCTTCTCAAAGCACTGAGGGCAGGAGCTGCTAAATCTCTGTAAGGACACAGAGCTCGGGCGTGGGGCAGGGTGCATGGCCCTGCCGGGGAAGGCACTGGGGTCCTGCACAGCATTCCCAGCAGGAATGCCATGGGCTGGACACACAGGGAGAGCACAGCAACCAGAGGCACAGGCCAAGGCTTGGGCTGTGCTCAGGGGTGAGTGAGCTGGAGAGAACAGCATGTACTGGGAACCCTGGAGCAGCCCACTCCACCAGCAAAGCTGTGCTACTGCCACCAGGGAGACAGCTCCATTCTCCTAAGCAAGGAGCTGAAAAATTATCCTCCCTGTCCTCTGCAAAAAAAGATACCACTGAACATTACTGTATCTGTACTGCAATGCAACTGTAGAGCTAAGTATTCCACAGGGTGACCACGGCACAGAACTACATGCTGAAATATCAGACATTATTTTTCAAAGAACATAAATCCATTGGTTTTAGGGCTTTATTACATAAGAGATAAAAAGGGATGGATTTTATTCATGTAGTGCCAGCCATCTTTATCTCAATAAAGGACATGACTTAGAATTAACACACACGCACTTAAGTCAATTTATGTAGTTCAAATTATTTTAATAAACTCTGTACTTACTCAGATCTCTGCATTTTATAGTACTATACTCAAAGGAGATACAGAGATAGTCACATGCTTCCCTCAGTTCAGGAATAGATATCCCATCAGGACAGCGTATCACCCCAGTCTTGTAGTAATCCTGCAGGATGCATCAAGAAAAAACACAATGCACAACATCCACCAGCAGAAACATTTCATCATTTCATTCATGATACCTTCTCCACAAAGAAAGCCCCCAAAATGTAAGACAGCAACAGATGTTAAACTTTGTTAATCTTTCTGTCCTCAAATTTATCAGTTTTCAGAGCTGCATTCAGAGCAGTGAGTTCTGGTTAAAAATGTTATTTAAGTGACAACTATTAATACTGATAGTTTTGCTGTCTTTTATCTGTACTTCACTGAGCTCTTCCCTTTCCAAGGCTGCTGACAAAGCAGTCCAGCACCTCTACTTCCTTGTGTGGATATTAAATAAGGAGCCATTTCCATCTCAGACTGAAGTTTGCTTTACTCCTGTTAGCTGTGTGAAGCTCACTTCCAGTATTCTGTTTCACCTAATTTCAGCTCTAGAAGGGCAGAATGTACTTGAATTTGGTGAACTAAATGCATAGGAAAAGGTGAACTGATTGCTGGCAGCAGTAATTTTTGGTTTCTTTCATGTGTGGTTTCTCTCTCCTTGACTGTCACATGTTCATGTCTAGGAAAAGGGGGTTCACATCAAGCATCTTCCCCCCTCTACTAAACAGTATGAAGAGCAGTATCTATGCCATCCACAAAATCTAGATATGCAAGTTGGGTTAAACCAAGAGGTTTTACTTCTTAATAGTGCTTGTCCTAACAGTATTTGCCCCTAAAAACTCACCAGAATGGCACGAAACACAGTGGAACCAATTCCTTCAGCAACTTCATACTCTCCTTTTTCATTGGGCCGTGTAAAGTTGTGTTCTCTGCCTGATCCAAACATTCTGCTCAAGAATGAAAGTAAATTGGGTTAGAATTCCTCACTACGGTTTTCTTGCTTGTAAATAAGAAAAATAAAATGCAAGAAATTGTACAGAAACTGCTGGGGAAAAGCAGTGCATTCTGTTCACTTGGGATTATGTTTTTCTTTCCATGATCTGACATGTCTTTTCTGACCACTCTACAAGAAATAATATTTAGAAAAACACAGTCTAACAGGATACAGGCTTAAGGCAAATAACACATTCTTATTACAGTTACTTTTACCTCCCAAGCTGTTCCTGCTTACTGTCCTGTGGACTGACATTGAGGGAAAGTGGGTTTATAAATAACCTGCGTGTTAGAGCAGTATTTCCATATCTTTATTAACCTACTTTTCAATTAGCAGAGGATAAAATAAGCTTGTTCCTTGAACCAATCCCAAAGGGAGAATAACTCAGCATCACACATGCACAAAAATCCAATGCATTAGGCAGCACCACTTACTCTGAGGCTGGACATGGAAAAGGAAACTTTCCTTGCTTTTTTTCAGCTGGTACACGCTTCCAGTCTGTCTGGGTATCTACATGTATGCATGTATTGTATAATATGCAAGTGCTTTAAGTCAATTATTTAATTCTATTGATTCTTACTTCCATTTATTTCCTTTGACAGTTTAGACAGAGAAGCATTTCTTGCCTTCTCTGTGACTCACCCAACTTTTTACAAAACAGGGATCCAAGGTACTATTTATCCCACACTGCAGTGATTTAAACAGAGCAGAAATTGTTTAATTACATTTATTACCTGTACTGTGGCAAAGAGATTTATATACATGTATTTTAAACATGATTATATCCTTGTGTGCTGAGAAATAGCTGTATTTTAATGAAAAAGCCAAATCCAAAGTGGCACAGACAAAACTTTCCTTTCTTTCTTGATGCAAGATTTTAAGTGGTGCCCTCTGCATTTGGACAAGACAAAACCAACCAGAATATGAGCAAGTCAAGTATTGAATCTTTTCCCACCAAACAAACATGTTAAATATGTTGCTCATTATAGTTTCTACAGAAAACATTATACACATATTGCAGACTTGCATTCAAGTGTTGATCATTTTGAGCATTCAGCCTCTCTGCTGAGTGGCTCAGGGCTGTTATACTGATTACTTGACATTTCAGAAGATAAATAGGCTGACCTTGAACATTGTCAGGGTAGGCCCACTAAGCAAAATACATTCCTTCAAGATTTGCCTCCTTGCTGTTTTGAAAGAGACTATCTACACTCACTATGTCACTTTGTTTTATGAAGCACCTAGCTTTAAAAATGAGGAAGAGTGAGGTAGACTGAACATAGAAGCAATGCCCAGGAAGACAGAAAGAAATGGGAACATCATGAAATGGTAATTTATCAGCTGTCATCTCTAGGTAATAGACATCTCTTGGCTTCCCTGCCAAAACCAGAGAACTTGCATTTGATTTTTACTTAAAGACATTTACAAATTGGTAATATTTAACATTAGCAAGATCAGCTGCAGCAATATGAGTCCAACAGCTATTCAAACAGTTTAAATATCCACAAAGGATTAATGCCTCTCTGTAACAGCTGGGGACTAAGGAAAAAAAACCAAATCAAAAAGGACACAAACCTGCCCAACATTGTGTTGGGTTGTGCAGTGAAGATGGAAGGATCTACAACAAATCTGGTGTTGTCTACGATGAGCGTTACTCGCTCGGAAGTTCTGACGTTCCGAGCTCCCTCTTTGCCATTTTCATACACAAACACCATTTCCCCACCAGCCTTGCAGCTGCCATCTGAGCTGGACTGGCTGCTGTTCCTGCTGCTGGTGCCCATGCTGACAACAGAACCATTGGGGGATGTCTTCTGGGGCCGGGGGCTGCTGGGCCGAGATGAACTGTGATCCTTCTCACGATCTTTGGTGGTGATGAGGTGGAAGGAGAAAAACCAGGAAATTAAATTAGAGATTTATAGGAGTCCTATGTAGTTTGCATCTTTCTGGGCACAAAACACATCCATTTGAGAAGTTAAGTGTGGTATTCACATATCCTCTGCACAGAGAGGCTTAGCTTTCTCAGGATTTTTCCTGAGAGAAGCCGAGAAAAGAATGATCAAAACAATTCTTATCTCACTTACTGCTGCTTGTTGTTGTGCACATGTGGAATGTGTTCTGGAGACTGTTTACCCAAGGTGATTGCTTGATTGGATTCTGGTGAGGGTGTTTTGGATTGATGGAGCAATTAGGTAAAAGCTGTGTTGGGACTCTCAGCAGAGAGTCACAGGTTTTTCGAGTAGTGATAGTTCTTGTTAGTGTAATATAGTGCAATATAGTTACAGTATATAACTATATACTATATACTATACTAATAACTATATGCTCCATGATATCAGAAGGCTAATTAATTATTTTATTAAACTAATTATTTATTAGTTTAATAAAGTAATTAATTAGCCTTCTGAAATCATGGAGTTCCTGCACATCATTCCTGCTGGTCGGACANAGGTAAAAGCTGTGTTGGGACTCTCAGCAGAGAGTCACAGGTTTTTCGAGTAGTGATAGTTCTTGTTAGTGTAATATAGTGCAATATAGTTACAGTATATAACTATATACTAATAACTATATACTATACTAATAACTATATACTCCATGATATCAGAAGGCTAATTAATTATTTTATTAAACTAATTATTTATTAGTTTAATAAAGTAATTAATTAGCCTTCTGAAATCATGGAGTTCCTGCACATCATTCCTGCTGGTCGGACACCGTATTTACTACATTTAAGTACAAATTATTCTGGTTAAATCTATTCTGGTTAAAAAAACCTTCAAAAATAACTGCCCATTTATGAGATTTCAAAGTCTGTATCACCTAGACATCAAATCTACCTCACCTTCCCCAAAAGTCTTTACGAAGAAAATTTACTACTCTAGCACCGGAAAAGGAACTCAACATAACACAGAAGCTATTGCATCACAGTTGGTGCTACAGCTCAAAGAAACAAACCATATTTTGTCACTTTAAAAAAATCCCTATTTCCTCTATTTCCAAATACCTAGACCCTACAAAGTAAAGGGAATGTATTCAGTCAATTATCTTATAAAAATTAGATTGCTCTTGTGATTTGAACTAAATAAGAGCATCATGTAGGAATACACACTGCAGACTGGAAAAAAAGTTACAGCCTATCAGAGTATTCTCAGCCCAGGGCACACCTAAGAAATCTGTATGTTGTGCCATCAACACATAACTCTTTTTACTGTATTCCTTTAACAAAATAGTAGTCAAATTTGGAGAATTTTAATCCTGAAATGGCAGAGATCTGCACACACCAGAATGATACTGTCTTGTTGGTGAAGTGACATTCCTGATGCATGGAGTGAGCTGAGATTCTGCTCTTTCGTGGGATGAGTCACGAGATCTGTCACTGGATCTGCGCCTGTCCCTTGATCTCTCGTGTCCACCACTGGCACCATGGAGGCTCATTTTGGTGTAGTCTATTCCTTTAGGAACACGGGATGAGGTGCTGAAAGCAGAAATAAGTGACATGTTCAGCATTTCAAAGTTGCAGAGATATTACACATCTAAATTTTCAAGGCATTCACACTCCACGGAGATGTTTCCAAGATTAGGATTATCCAGCTCCATTTTCTTTGTTGCACTCATGTTTGTATTTACAATTACTTGGAACATTAAGGAGGCAGTAGGAATTACCTGTTTGCTGTTGTGTGATTTACAGAGACAGCACCTGATCAGCTGAGCCTGCCTGTGAAGATGCATTCACACAAATCTCTTTCAGAAGGGGTAGGTCAAATACAAATGAGCATTTCATTTTGATTCTTACTATTAAATTAAATGTTCTCATCCAAGAATGAAATTAGAAGTTAGGGATCTTTTTTTTTCCCAATGCAACCTATTTTGGCAAAACCTTCTCAGGCCACAGGCTGACTTTACACTTTTCCTGCAATTTGCCCTTTGCAAAGGCAGTCAGTCTTAAATGAAGGGATACATCAAGACACACCAGCCAAGAGTTTGTTTCTGCACATTCTGTCTAAAATTTTCACTTATTCTTAAAAAGAACAATAGTAAGCCACTACAACCCAGACATGAACTATACTATCAAAGCCACGACCTACCAGACTGTCAGTAACGAGTAGGATATTTGTTCCAAACCAGCAAATTTAATATAATAGTTTAAGATGTCTTAGACTGTGATTAAGTTATATTACTCAATTTAAGATATCAATTACACTTTGCAATTATTAAACCAACTAACAAAACTAGTCAGTTTTGAGATCCCACAACTCCCAAAAACTATCTAAAAATTAAAAATCAATATGCAACAGCTATTGATGAATTTACCAAAAATCTTTATATCTTCTATTTATACTCTTTAAAAGAGACAAATTTACGTCTGGACAGCACAGACATGTCTGTATCCTTGCACTACACCAGAATTCCTAAAGCAGTTTTTTGCTGTTTACCTTTCAAGTGTGGGCACACTCCTTATTTATGAGTTTAACTGAAGAAACTCCCAAAGCCTCAGGTAGTGGATAACCCAGACAGACACCTGCACAGCTACAAGGTCTGCCAGACAAAGCAGAGTCATGATTTCCCAGAGGAACCTCAATGCCCCACTTGCTTGCAGCCTACAGATCCCATAACTCCTACCAAGAGACCTGAAATCATGACTGCAGGAATGCTGGAGGAGAACAGAGGCAGGTAAGAATGATGGCCTGGCTAAGACAAGCACAACAAATAGAAAAGCATTCACTGGAAAGCAGATTGAGTAGTGTCCTCTTTTTAGGTTGCTTAGAAGTAATGATTAAAAAAAATCAAGGCTTTCCACTAGCATGAGATGTTGCAGTTTCAGGTTTCAGAGACTGGTAAGAAGAGGAGCTTAACTGAGAACGAAGAGGCTGTGACAGATGAGTGTTTAGCACAAGGCAAGGAATCAGAAATGTACCTCTCACTACGGCACACGAGCTTCTCCCTGCCCTGCCGGAATGAGGGCAGGATCTCCTGTTAACAAAGCACAAGTTTGGTGCAGAGTGAATCTACTGCAATCCTGTTTCCTGCCAAGCTTAAAATATGCTGCAGTAAGAAATGCATCTTTGGGAAGTGGAGTCAGCCAAAGGTCTATTGAATAAGGGAAAAGAACTGCAAGCCTTGCTTCTGGCTGAAAATGCTCAGATTTACAGTCCAAGAATAATGATCCAAGCACTTCCGTTAAAAGGAAATTTCCTGAGGACTTCCAATGCAGTTCTGAAGGTATTAAAATTTAAAACATTTCAGCACAGCTAACAAGTCTCCTTCCTTGTTTTACCTCTCTAATAGAGAAAGGCAAATTCTTTATTTTGAAAATGAAACGTGCAAGAGTTTGCAAGAGTGAGATCTGCAAACCTCCAAAAAAAGCTAAAAACAATACCAACAATTTATGAAAACCTTTGCACCTTTCCTTTGACACAGATATACACATACATAATGTAACCACTTTAATAGATATAAAATATGCCCATAAATTATCAGATACATGCTACGAATTCAAGACCAAAGTCTAGCCCAAGTTTAAACATGACAATATTCATCACTACTACAGCTAAACTTCCAAAAAATGGTAATTTTTTTTTTAAAGAAGCTCTGTATCTCATCCGTGCATTTATATTTGCATGCAATAGTATAATCAAGGGTGCCACAAAAGGGGTTGTGTACGTTTGGAGTACTCAAACACCTACATAGCAGTCTGGTGACAAAACATCTCTGCAAATCCCAATAAAGCCTCATGTGACCAGGCCTCTGTTGAAGCACAGCTTTGATCCTAGACCTGATAACATTTCCAACCATGCTGTGAGAAAACAGAGTTTTGCAGGTGTCACATTTTATAGTATCAAAATGCATGACTCACTGTTTCTCTGGAGCTAAAGAGCTCTATTTGCTTTAAATAAGGGAAGCACACTAGGAAATGGAACTGAACCACCGTAATGGGATGCAGGCTTATCACGCATTTTGGCAGAGCAAACACGAATTCCCCTTTAACAGAGAAGGCAATTAAAATGTGATTCTTAATCCAGAAAACCATCTAAAGCCCCATTACCCTCCAAGCAGTGATTCAGGGCAAACCCTAGTTAATAATCTCTTCCAGGAGCTGATAAGAACAGGTGCTACAGGAAGCGACACTGACTCAGCTGGCACCACGCTTCCTCCTGAGCCGTGCCCCAAGGAAGGGCCATGGCAGGCACAGCTGTACATCCCTGAATGGCAACTGGGGCTACTTCTGCTTTGCTGCCAGCAGCCAGCAAGCCTGGAGGAGAGGGGCAGTGCTCAGTGACTATCTATCCTGCTCCTGCTGCCAGCCACGGCCATCCCTGCCGAGCCTGGGCCATCAATTCAGCTCAGCACACCACACTGGGAGAAGCGGAGGCTGCCAGCTGGAGGAGGACGCAATCCTTGAATAGTAAATCAACTGTTTCTGAGACAGACAGATTAGTAAATAATTTCAAAGGGCTGTTCAAATTGCAGCTGGCCACAGCACTCATTTGCTTACTCCTATGTTGTACTTGCCTCCTTTAATGTACAGACTGATGATAACTGTGAGACCGACGCATCATCTATTAGCCACAAGACGCAAGCCAAAATTGCAAGATTTTTGAGAATTCAAGCAGTATGGCTTGAGAGAGCAACTGGCTGAATCATGAATCTTCATTCATCTTAGTAACAGCCATCTAAAATGTCAGCCTTAAATCTCATCACTGTTTTGAGTCACAGTTCACAAAAAATAGTTCTTCGTTCTGTTGGATATGTAGCCAACAAACTTGAAGTTCCATGTGTTCAACAGCACGAGCACTCGGATCAATGCTACCCCTTAAATACAACTTTGCTCTACAATGAACAAGAAAAGTAACGTGAGCTTAAATGTGAACAAAGAGAAAATACAGAGGTGGAGCTTAGCATGTCAAAATGGACAGGCATCGGCTTTACCCTGTAATACCTGACTTGGAAAGTTGTGTCCCTGAGCTGCTCTACTGTTACTCTGAAAAAGGAGCTCATTTGTGGCCAGTACATATGAAAAAAAATATGTAAAAAAACTGTGGCTTTTATTTTCCTGTAAAGAGGCTTTAGAAGAAGTTGCAAGTGTTCAAAGAAAAAGGAAGACATCAGAACTACCAAGTAATTTTGATTTATTTGATAGAAGAACTTGGTCACCTCCTGTTCTCCCCCTCTAACATAAAGCCAGTGGGGCCAGGAGGTTGTTTCTGCAGGGAGCGCACAAAGTCTTCACTGCTCACCAGCAAAGTGAGGGACTAAGTACAAAGCTGGCCACAGTGAGGAAGGCAAGCCAAACTGGCATTTACTGGGACTTCCACAGCCGTGCTGTTGCAGCCTCCTACCAGTCTACACCAGTGGACATGGGACTGACCAAAGCAGAGCTGCTCCATTTGAAGAACAGGCAAACAGGAACTTCTGTGGTCCACAGAAGCACCAAGCAGACCAGACACACCACCAGGACTCCTCCAACAGCCGTGGAACACTGCAAGTTCCAAGTGCCAGGAAGCCATGGCTGCCAGGCTGTATTCACCCGAAATCTCAGCCACAGCACCCAGTGGAGCTTGCACAGAGCCTGACTTCAAGCCTCCAAGAAAGAGATCTGAAGCTACAAGGACCATCTCACCCTGAAAACAAGTGTTTGCAAAGTCAGCTTTCAATGATTCCTCAGCTGAGGACCACCAGCTGCACTCCGGGCTGTGGAAGCCATAAGGCACAGCACCAACCCATAAGCAGAATTTTCTCCTGCGTGCATTTAATTTTAAAAAGTAAGAGAGGAAAAAGAACAAAGAAAGCACCATTTTAAACCCTCATCCCTTCATTCACTAAAGCTGGAAAAAGCCCCATATATGTAAGGCCACCTAGTACCCAAAAGTTTATGAAAGGGAAGAGTATCTTGCTTTAACAGTTACTTTCCTACAGGGAAAAAAAAGAAACATCTTCTTACCCTGCCCCCCTCCCCCCAAATAAACCCAAACCAAAACAACGAAACAAGCTCATGAATATTCACGTATTTTGGCAATATTCACAAATTCAATACTCATTTTTCCCTGGCTTCAAAGGAACACTGGAACATGTGCACTACACCCATTCAAGAACTTTAAGTCAGTCACAGAAATTATTTTCCCCCTTAGACAGGGATCAAGGAAGCTCTCGGTAAGGGAATGAGGCATTTTCTTTAAAAGCAGTTGCCTCATGAAGAAAACCAAATAAGCTCAAGGTTTTATTTAAGCAAATCTATTTAATATGATGTGATGGAGGGAAAAAACAGTACCATCAAAATGGCAACTTGTCATACTGGTAATGCTTCCTATTTTTGTAGTTAAGGGAAGAGCTGTTTTTAAAAAATGCAAATGCTCTTCAATTTAATGATGCTTTGGAGTCATCTGTGGAAGAAGAGCTTCAGTTTGTCTTTATACATAACAACAGATTGCTTTGAATATATTACTCATTATTAGAAGAAGTCATTAGACCGAATTAATCCTACTGCCAAAACAATTAGCATGTATTCCAACATAAAAACTCCATGGGCATCCTACTGAATAATGCCAATAAATATACTTGTTTTATACAACCAGCTCGTGTCTACCCAGAATTATGGTGCTTAACCAATATACTTATTACTCCCAAACCCACCCTGAAACCTCAAATAAATGAAAAGAACACAGCAGTGGAAAATTAACCAAGACTTTTATCCTTCCCCCCTCCTCCCCGTCTTCTAAAACTTATCATCTTCTAAAACTAACTTGCCTTAAAATATAAACTTAGATCCACCCTTTGCTAAGGTGATTTCCACAATCAACACTTGTAGAATTTGGCTGTAGAGCTTTATCTATGCACTAAGTTACAGCTGCCATGCTCCGAGGCTTTAGAAGAAATCCCTTCTGCTCATCCTGCCAGGACTTACACAACGACAGCGCTTATGCCCCTCTTCCTCCCCCTCAAGCCTGTTCTTTGTCAGCAGACATTTCAATTGACCTGTGCACACAAAGGACAGTACTTTGCCTTCCTCATTCTTCTCCTGAATAATGCCCACACGTTATTCCTCTTAACAAATACGCACCTTCCTCTCGTGTCTATTAGGGAGGAAACACAGAAGCATGGGAACAATTTCGGAATCAGAGCACAAAGGAAATCTGTTCCTTCCAAAAAGGCAGCTTTGAAAGCCAGATCAGCATCCTTTGGCATTACTTGTTAAGTTCAGCATATTTGATATTTCCATCATTTCTTCAGCAGTTCACGGCACCGTCAGCGAGTTGCTTCCATCATCTTCCCCGGCAGGATAAGCGCCCGCAGCTCTCCGGTCCATGGAGCGCGGAGCGCCGCTCGCACAGCCCGCTGTGCCTGACTCAGCCATGCGTGTGCGCGGCTGACGTGTGACCCCGCAGCTCCCGCGGGTCCGCAGCCATTGGGCCCCGCGCTGACGGGCAGGGAGGGAGGGAGGCAGCGCCGGGCGGCGGAGCCAGCGCCGGCTGCCGCAGCTATTTCGGTCCCGCCGCCGCCCGGGCTCGGGCACACGCGCACTGCCGGGACGAGGTTACGGCCGCTGCCCCGGCACGGCTCTCATGGGCCGAGATCAGCCCCGACAGCAAAGCCACGCGAGTTTCAAGGCACGGTCCGATGGCTCCCGTAACGTCTGCCTGGATTAATATTTAAAATGAATTCACCTGACACTGAGTTCATAAGCAGGTACAGCAAGAGCCTTTTCAAAATGAGACAGCAAAACCTCCATTTTTTAACTACAAGCACTCCTTTTCCAGCAAGTTTAAGCTAGGGAAAATTTACTCTTCTTTGTCATAACCTAAACATCATTAGTAACATAATTATATTAATCAGTACATTTACTGATCAGAAATCATTGTGCATTTTCACATCAATAGGTCATCAAGGCCAGCCCACCAAGCACAAAAAGCAACAAAGCAAATTAATACATGAGTCGGTAAAATTTTCTAAAGATTTTTTGGCGGGAGGATAACTAGGCACTATGAGACAGCTTTCTTTAAATGATTCTTTTTAGAATGTCTGCAGGCTGTTTTAAGGAGTCACAATACACTGGAAGAATAGCTTAAAAGTAAGTCCTACAATAAATAACAATCAAGATGTCGTAGGGTGGAAATTAAAACATGATGCAAGCTGAAGAAAT
The DNA here is from genome assembly GCA_013399945.1 of Ploceus nigricollis. Taxonomy (NCBI): domain Eukaryota; kingdom Metazoa; phylum Chordata; class Aves; order Passeriformes; family Ploceidae; genus Ploceus; species Ploceus nigricollis. Next base: position 12,752 of record VXBC01002728.1, on the reverse strand, counting down.
GAGGAGGATTGTTCAGCAAATGACAGCTGTAATACAGAGGGAAGTCAGTAGGAAAAACAAGAGACCTGCGATTAGAAAGGCAGGAGACCATCAGCACTCCAGGCTGAAGAGTCAGCTCTTTACACATGGAAGGAAGATTTCTGCTCATACAATTTCAATTACCCAAACCAGTGAATCTTCTCCTGATTTTAGGGTCTTGTGATGGCTCACACAAGCACCCTCCCCATGCCCCACGGGAAGAATTACCATCAACCTTGTAAACCCTTTCTTCCCTTCAATATAAGCCAAGGAAGACATAGCTGTAGTAAGCTGCATGAAAAGCATGCTGGAAAAACCTCTCTCAGGCACTTTTTGCCTCTAATAGAACTGTCCCCCAGCAGCAAGAGAAAGTACCCTGGTTCCCTAAATGGAGTCTCTTCTCCACAGCAGAATTAGGATGTGTTTTCTTTTTTACTCCTACATCAGGTAGAAGAAACATGCCATGGATGGATTGGCTCCCAAATCCCACAAAACCACCTCTCAGGACAGGACACGCACCCATCAAAATCTTACAGAGACCCAGTGCAGAAGCCACACTTGACTTGGGGCTTCATGTGAGGAGGCCCTCAGAAAGAATTCTCACTGCTTAATTCGGGGGCTGCCACGGGATCTTCCTTCAGCTCGAAGCAGAAACTCTGTCAACACTTTCCACCCTCAAAATTCTTTAATATTCACATAATTCTGGTCTTCAGTGGGTTCTCTCAGCCATGAGTAATGTACTTCTTAGTAATGCAGTTCCATTTCAGGAAAGGATCTCATGAGTGGAGTGTTCAGTTGCCAAAGGGATTTCTTAAAGCAGCAAGGACTTAACCTTTAGGAGGGAACACATTCACACCTTATGACTTCTACCAAGCTCCCAAACTCAAGATTTTCATAAAAGAACGTTGGTTACCTTTATTTATATACCAATTTCTGCTCCATTTTCAACATGGATGTTGAATAAAAATCAAATGAAGAAAGTGGAAAGGGTCTCAATTTATTAAAAAACAGCTTTAGAAGTTCAAATTCAAAAAAACTGGGACCAAACACAAACTATGTAGCCATTACAGTTTCCATTCTCAGAGGTACAAACAATGAAGAGCTGTCCATAAAAAATTCTAGTTCTGAGTACAATCACCTCTAAAGTGCTTTGTGTCCCAATTAAATGTGCCAAAGTCCACCACAAATAATACCTGATAACATTTGGGAAAGGCAATTTGGGTGCTGAAGAAGTTCAGGAGGATTTAGTGTGTGCTTTTGCCCTGGAAGTTGCTATGTTTCCCTTCTCAGCAGTGTCAAAAAGATCACTCACTCTACACTGGGTACCTTGCAGAAGATTAACAGACTGGTGTTTTTGAAAGTTACTGCTGAGTGCAGCCCATTTTTCTGGATTCCAAGACCAGCTCTTCCCAGCCCACCTCAGCTTCTCCTGAGGGCTTTCCATCCTGGAGCCTACAAAGCCTGGATGAGGAGATTTTGATCTGCCAGTGCCAGGCTGCAATTGGGCGTGTTTGCAGTGACTGAAAGCAGGGGATGCACAGTATGACCTGAACCCCTGGCAAATCAGGGGCTTGTTATTTTCATGCCATACCTTTTGCAGGCTTGCCCCATGCTGCAAAATGTTCAACTGCAGAAATCACAGGAAGAGAAATAAAACCTGTCCCACAGCGGAAAACAGATTATACATTCTGATATCCTTCCACAGATGAGAAAGAAACTCTTCTGGTGATGCTTCATGTACTTTACAAAATGCTGAGATACGTGGTACTTCCATTCACAACCCACGAATGCATCCTCCCAGCAGGCATAAACAATACTGGAGGGGAAAAAAATCCCAGCATTTAGCATCTGCACAACAACTTCTCATCTATGGACAAGATTTAAAAAGCAACTGAAAATTTTCAAAGATCCAAGAGTCATGGCAACACAATCAAAGCAGAGTCACATTTTGTTCATAAATGCAGTAGTGCAGGCAAGACTTTGGACCTAATAATATCTAAACAGAATGAAAAAATAAGAAACTGTCAAAAGGGACTAAAACAGAAGCAGACTTAAAAAAATCTAGGACAAATCTTGAAGAGGCAAATTTAAGCCAAAGGTTTTTCACCACAACTCCAGAAAAAGCACTCAGTGCAAGAGAATTAGAATTAAAGTCTTCCAACAACAAAAACTCCAACACTATAGAGAAATTACATGTGGGAAACTAATAACTGATGAATATTTGAATAAAAAGTACAAAACAGCAACACCTAATAATGAAAATATAAATTCAGAGACCATTTATTTAAACCTTCACCACTATTAATTCAGTGTATGGTTCCTGAACATTTTCTTCCATTTTATTCAGGTACCGAAATAAAAAGCATCAACAAGAACTTTCTGTAATAACTTAGACTAACAAGACTGTTTGTATGATTATTTAGTCATCTTTAACACCATATAAATTAATCCTGACAGGCTCTGCAGATTTATACCAGGGATCATATGCACTATATTTTTAGTCCTTATTTTCCACATCTCTCCCTTCTGAGTTCTCCATTCCATTGCCCATCTCAGAACAAGTAAGAAACAGGAGGAGAGAAAACAACAGTACAACTTGGCAGGTTTATAAAACTGGACACTCACTAAACTAGAAGGAACAGGATTTAATGCTGATCTGTCATTCAGATTCAGTCCATTCCCCTTGGACAGTTCTGCCCCATGTCCTCAGCCCCAAACAGACCCATGGCTTTCCTTGCTGCCACACAAGCCCTACACACAGGGCTGCTCACAGCCCTAGATTATGTTTTCTATGAGTCAAGAAAATTATCTAAGCTATTTTAAGAATGTTAAGGCTAAACACTCCAAAGCATCAAAAAGTGACAAGCTAAGAATCTATCTCCTATCTTACTCCTTTGTTGAGATTATTTATTACAAAGCTCTTATTTCACCATTATGTTTTCCAAACCAGAAATATTCTCTTTCTCGATGATATCAAGGTGTATTTTGAGTAAGACAAACAAGACTGGAGTACTCAAACCTTTTAACATAACAGTTCTAGTTATACTACTACAACTTATGCTTCCAAATGCATTTTCCCCTCACACTGTATTTTTCACATAGACTTTCACTTGTCTGGAAGAAAGAGTGTCAAGTCAGAAACTATAGTAACATGTTCATATTCAGCCACACAAAATCCAATTACTTTGTTCAGGCTTTTGAATAAAGTACACCATTTTCCAATAATTAGATTCTCTGAAGTAATCCAGTATCTCAAAAGAATAAGGTAACAAAATATTTATCCTTATTTATCCCTTATTCCATTACAATGTCAAACTATTATTTAGATTCTCATTCTCAAAGATTTCGAAAAACACTTTATTTGGGGAAAAAAAAATTAAATGATCAGATGTTAGCTTGAGTACTATATTCCTAGCATACAGTTTCCATAAAAATGCTGTTCAGCATTGGAAACAAATTGTGTTTTGCCTGAAATATGTCCAATAGCTGCAATTATCTTAGAGGCATAGATTTCCTACCTTTTGATGTGTGACCCTTGAATTCAGATTGCATTAAATGATCAACGGCAGCTTTTCTGAAAAGCACAGGCCATGGACATCCTTGAGTTAACTCCTATCTGCACCAAATAATCTTTGCAGAAAGCTGCAGAGCTTTTTATTGAAACATTTCCCCAACACAGATAATCCACCCCAGACCACACAGTCAGACATGTGTCCTGTTCCTCTGGGTTGGACTTACCCAGCTGCAGCTTCCAGCTACCACACTTTATTTCAAACTTGCCTGCTGACTACAGCTCATCACCATAATTTCTGTGACTGATCCAGAAGTCATTCTTCAACCTTAGGGTTCTCCCTGTCTCAGAAGATACTCAGTAGCTTCTGGACCTTCAGGGAAGGTGTTGATTAGAGGCAATTCTGAACTGCTGACACCAGACTCGCAGTAACTCCACCCAAGAGCTTTTTTGACCACATGATGTTGCTGGAGACCTGTGCTCCTTGCTCTCCCTGCAGTGGCAGTGCCATGTCCTTGACAGGTGACAAACATGGCCGTGTCCCTGGCAGGAGACAAACCAGGCCTGTGTCCTTGGCTCCCTACTGAATTCGGTCACACAGAGCACGGGTGTTTGCAGGTGTCAGATCCCTCACACCGCAGCTGCTAACGAGCCCCTTTCAGTTCCTAAGAGCCTCATCACATGGCTGCTCTGTCCCATTCCAGTTTTAGGTTCTATTCCAGATCCCAGTATTAGGTGCTGTTCCAGATCCCAGTTTTAGGTGCTGTTCCAGATCCCCAGGTCATGGGAGGTTCAGAGCTGAACCTCCTGGACTGGGCTCAGCAGGGAACTGCCCAGCCCTCACTCCCACACAAAGCCCCATCCTACCCACACTGCTCACTGCCGAGGCTGTGCCACACTGGAATCCTAAAAACAGAGCAGCATCAGCCACCCCCCAGACACCAGCACCTGAATAAAAACATTAACTGCATAAAGCTACACCCCACAAACCTACCCTGAATAAAAACATCAGCTGCATAAAGCTACACCCCACAAACCTACCCTGACTTGCAGCACCAGCCTCAGGTCTGCCTTAACCACTCCATTATTCCCAGCACAGGCCTCTAATTACATGGGTCTCCCCGAGAGCCTTTTAATTTACTGCTGCGTTCTTCTGTCCTGCCCTCTTGAATTTCTCACAATCGTTCAAGAATTAATGGCAGGAAAATAACCCACAGTATTAATTGCCTAGAGAATACTTTGGACAACACTTAAGTCCAGTTTATCTGCACCTATACAAGTAAAATGTGAAATGAGTTGCTGGTATTGAATATATTCCTTAGCTCTTTCCCTATCATCTTGCCAGTAGGAAAGCTTGAATAACTAACAATTTTAGCTCATTAACAGAGACATTTCAGTTATATTTAGCACTTCTAAAAGGGCAAAGTACTTGAAAGATACACACTTATTTGGATGCTTAAATATCTTTCCAGCAATATGTTTCTTCTCATACATTTGCAAGGTGACTAACTGCTTTGCTTAGTTCATTTTTGAACGCTGTACACTGGAAAAACACTAATTAATTTCATCATTTTGTCAAATCAAGAAGCATTTAAAAAAAACATTCTTACTGTGAGGGATGCAGGCAAAAGCAAGATATGACACACAGCTTAACAAAGAAAGTGCTACACAGAGTGATACTGGCATGCAAGCAACTACTAGTTCTCACCATGGACTAGTTGCACATATTTTAGGGATGTAACTCCTAGTAAGCACCCCCAAAAAAATCATATATTTAATCACTCAACCAGTGTTTCGATATGCACACAAGGCATTTAGGTTTGGTTGTTTTTTTTTTTTTTTTTTTTTTTTTTTTTTAAAGGACTAAAATGCAACCCATGGCAATACAAATCTAAGCACAGATTGGGGAAGCTGACAAATCAGTCAGAAAGCACCTTTTAAAATAATTAAGAAGCATTCTTTTGAAGAAGAATTACAACGTTTATGACAGGACTTGCCACAACCAGATACAGTAGCCTTTAGGATGGACTTTGAGTGTAGTTTTTGAGATGCAATAGATGGGACACAGCACCTACCTTGAATGTTTACAAAGTTTACGAGGTCTATTATGCAATTTCCGATCCCAATTCTCTGGATCACTGGAGTTACTGTCATAAGGATGAGGCCGTCCTGCCATTCCACTGCCAGCTTCCTCACACTACTGCTCTGAAAAGCACACATGCAGCACTCACAACCTACATTAAGAGAGCAGTGTTTACCTTTAAGTAATGCCACAGAAAAAAGTCAGACATGCAGAATTTAGTGTTGTTAGGTTTTGATTTTTTAAATGCAGATTACAGAAAAACAGGATACGCTGAAGCAGAAATTGCATGACAATAGAATTTTACACATTTTGCTGATACCTGCGCTAAAAAGAGTATTTTGTTATAAAAAATATAGTTCTGTAAATGCTGGCAGGCAAATTCAATTTTGCAACAAATTCACTGTGTCCAAACAGAAAAGTCACTGGTTATAAAACACAAGACAAACATACCATGATTTTCTTTCAAATGTATAAAGATAATTCAAAGGAGGATCCCAAGTGGAGAACAGAGACCAACAGTTTTATGATTTGAATGGCTGACCAAGAGGAAAACAGAATTAACATTTATATCTGAGTCTCACTACAAAATGCAATCAACAGCAATCCTTAGAAACACTCAATGTGGTCCAGTTTCACTAACTTTTGCAGAGAAGTCACAAAACCTTAATAAAAATAGATATAATAACTACCCTTCCTTAAGGAGGGTCTGATGTCATGTTGAACTCCCTTTAGAATTCTCTCATAGCTCAAACCACCCTGTGACTGTCAGCAGAGACAGCCAATCTCCAAAGACTGGTGTTCAATCATACCTCTAAGTGACACTTGTGGCAACAGAGTTGGATAATTCAGCACGACCTGGTTACAAAAACTATAAAGCAGCCACAAGTGAGCAGCTGATGATTGCACAACATCTGGAAAAAAAAACTGAATTACAGATAGATAAACCTTCCCAGTAATGGGAAGTCTATTAGGTTTCTTTACAGTTTTAAGCTACATATTGTAGAAACATTGTCTCTCTACCTCACCCCATCCTTAATAGACTTGTGTTACATTCAATGAAGCTTATCCTATGTGGAAGTGAGTCCCAAAGCAACTGAGACCTCTTTAAAACAAAGTTACTTCTCAAATAAATTGTCCTTTAAGTCATGGAAAATGGAATAGCTCTCCTGGCAAATTTAGATTCTCCTAGCTAAATTTAGACCCAAAAGTTTTTATTACAGGGGAAGGAGAGAAAAAGCTTCTTAAAAATGTTGGTTGCATCCAAGTTTTGCCTTCATGTTCAGTTTTACCCAAGCAAACAGGTTTAATACAAAGTATACAGTCTCCACCACAGGGTTGGGTCTTTTTCCTGTTACAGTTTCTATTATTAAATGCACTTTGATTGGAAGACTCCTATGGTCAGGCGTCCATATAGAGTCAGGAAAAGGAAAAAACATTTTATTTAAAATTACAGGAAATACTCAACTTTCTCATTAAAAAAAAAAAAAAAAAAAAAAAAAAAANAAAAAAAAAAAAAAAGTCCTGATAAGCATTTCATTGTGTATTACCTGGAAAGTCAGGTTAGCAAACCACAGTCAGTGTGTGAGGATATTACACAGAGAAGGTTGTAGGATCTACACACATTTATCAGGAGAAACAAGGAGAAACCTACAACCTGTGTCAGAACAGAAAAAGTATTATTAAGGAGATGAGGAGAAGGGAGGCTGGTTCCTAAATCCAGGAGCAGCCCCTCCCATCTGAGCTGCAACAGCAGGCACCCCAGCCATACAAGAATAAAGACACTTTGTACCCTGAGTTGAAACAAACTGTGTTCATTAGATTGAGCCTCTCCTCTCCAGCCAGGCACACAGCGAACCTTGCTGCCCGTGGCAACAGCAGTGCGCGAACACAGCACCAGGAGCAGCAATGTCCCAGGGACACCACAGCTCCCACTGTGCCACCACCCAGCTCCCATCTCTGCTGGGCCCTGCTGCCACTCCAGGCTTTGCCAAAGCACCACAGCAGCGCAGGGAGCACCACACGGCTCTTTACAAGCTTTTGTTTCTCTCCACAAACCCTCTCTTCCCTTTAAAACCATCTAAGAGCTTTATAGACACCTCACCTCTCAGGTACACACCAAAGCAAGTGCCCTAGGACAAAGAGGCACCCAGTTCCGAGTCTTTGCATAGAGATAAATATTTGAATTTAGCTTTTGTACTCAAAAGATGTGCAAAAGCAGCTGTTTTTATGAGAATTGCAGCTGAAAGGCCAATTAAAAGCTACTTCCTTAAATTGTCTCACACTCTCTGCCTCCTCCCCATCTTTCTTATAATGAAAATTCAACAGGAAGATGCAGGTCCATACACACTACAAGGAAAAAGCCTGTTCAAAGCTCCTCCATGTGGTTTGCTCTGCAGCTCCATGCTGAAGCCCTCACGAACAAGAGATGCCACAGGAGGACAGAAACAAAGGGAACTGCTTCCCATGAACAACAGCATTCCCTTCTCCCAGCTCACAGGGAACCCCAGCAGTGTCACTGATGAAGTGCCAGGCTGGCACCCAACTCAGAACCAGGGCACAGCTATGAAAAGAAGGGAAACAATCCCAAGTGTCCAAAGCTACATTTTGTGAAACTTCTTGTTTAGTTCCAAGCATGTCACACTATGAAGTCTTCCCTCCATCCTCCATTCCACTGGACCTCAACAATCAACACTACTCTAAAAAACAATTTGCTGTAACACAGCCAAATTTTTCTCCTTGACCACTGCTGATAGTGCTTTTGTGCAGATTATAAATAAATGTACTTCTCAATTTTAAGTTTTAACAAACCTTTAGACTATAAACAAAGAACTCTTTTGTTTTGCTCTGTTGAAAAGAGTTTCTTTTTTCAATTAGAAAATGCTGCATAAACTCTGTGAAGTAACTAACCAGTCATCCTGATTAATTTTTAAACACTTCTGCAAACCCACTTTTTCCTGCAGCAGAAAATAATGTTTCAGCTGTGGTTTGTTTTTTTGGGTCTTTTTTTTTTGCATGGATTCACATTGCAGGCAATAAACAAAGCATGTTTTGAGGAACATTCTGACCTTGTGTACAAGAAAAAAAACCAACAACAACAACAAAAAAATCCCTGCAAGAGTACCTGGCCCCAAATACTATTCTAAACCTGCCATGAAGACAAGGAACCACATCTGAAATGCTGGTGAAGGTGAAAAGGCACTGGGAGCACATGAAATAAAGAATCAAATCCAAATACCCTCAGCAGATCACATAACACCGGCATATTGGCCAAAGCGGTCGACATTCTGATTAGCTAATTAGAAATTCTCCTGAAGAATTGTAAAGAATGATTTCATACCCTTCTGCAGAAAGCAAATACTCCAGAGAATCATCACAGGGAATAACAGGAAATCAGGAAGCAGACTTTAATTTTCAAAGCTTTCAGCACAGACAGCTAGAACACTTCAGATTTGCTAACATCAACTTGAAGCCAGAATCATCATTAATTTATGAAAGTTGTAGGCTACTGAAATACAAGGGAATTGTAAAGACCCAATGGGTTTGAGAAGTTAAAAGTCAATGTGGTAGAGCCACCCCAGACATTGCAAAATACAGTAATTAATGTGTTTACAGCGCTACTTAAGGAGCTCATGAATGGATGTATCATAGACCAATTTGTGATAGATGTTGGACAGATTATTTTAAATAATACTTAAAGCATATTCAGTTCTGTGCCATGACCAAATGGAATGCACAAAGGTTGCTGAACAGGTCAAGCAAGATTCAGACAACATCAGGTGCTGGACAGAAGTGGACATGCACTTCTGTGAGATGCAGGACTTGCATTTTTCAAGGCACTGCAGGCCAGCAGAGGGTATAAAATGCTCTCTGGAAATCTTTCAGCAAAGAAGTGAAGCTAATCAAAACCAACATCAATGCATTTCCAGCCAGCCAGTCACACTGTAATTGCTGAGAATACCTGTAGGCTGCAAAAATCTGGAGTCTTACTAAAAATCATTATTACAATACCCTGCAATTTTGAGGCAGAGGGCTAAGATGTCTTCTGGCCACCAGTTCATCAGGCAGAACACAGATCTGATGGCTCCTGCTGTCAGTACTGAGGACAACATTCAAATAGCTAACATGTAATCTATTCAGCCCTGAGCTTTGGTCAGAAGCATTTCCAAAAGCAGGACAGGTTTCAGAAGTTCCTCTGCTCTAACTTGCTCCCTCAGCAGAGTGCACTGGAAAGGTGTCCCAGGATAATCAGGAAGCTCCAACAAACAAGTCGCCAGCAAGGACAAAACCTGGCATTAGTTGTGACAAAGAACCTCCAAGAGTCAGAGTAAATATTTAAACTTTCTGTAAGATGTGACAGTTTGCTGTTCACTGCCTCTAGTCATCAAAGCACAAAAGCAGCAGCAACAAAAAGGAACTTCGAAGTCAGATTTACTGGGAATGCAAGCACGGTGACATTACATCCTAATTAAGAAATACAGTTCAAAGGACACATGCTCATAATGCAAACACCACATACCATGGAAATCCATACCTGTCAAGTGAGTTTCTTGCAAACTAGTGCAGACATCAGTCACAATTCAGCCACATAAAACAGCTTTATAAATCATCATCACTGAAATGTTATCAAACTGACACTGATTAAAGCACAGCTCAGAGACATCCTTTGCAATACAGGCTCAACATTAACATAGGTCAGGACTGAAGCTCCTCTTAATGATCAAGGGGGGAAAAAAATAGGGAAAAAAAACCTGAGCAGTCACAGGAAGCTGACGGTATTCTTATCTACAGCAGCATAAACAACAGATATCTAGTGACTAGGCTGCAAGCTTTCACTTTTTAATTCCTAAAGGGAACACGATCATAGAACAGCTATTTGACATTGGAAGCCTAAAAAACAAGAGGCAGATGACTCCCAGCTCGCCCTCTGTATTAGGGCTCACTATGTGAAACCTGCCCAGCTCCACCTGTAAAAAGCCCGGTGAATGGAGAACTTCTCCCTCCAAAAGCAGAATCGTGGCTCTCAGTGCAGGAAAAGGGAGCAGAACACAACTCCTTGCCACTGCCACTGGCCCCACCCCTGGTGGCCCTCCAGCACACAGAGAGAGGCAGGCACAGGGCTCCATCCCACCTGGCACCAGGGATGAGATGCAGGGCACCAGAGCAGCAAGCACATCTCCTGAAGGAACAAGCAAGGTCTGTACCCATGGCTGTACCCAGCAGTGACAACACATCTCAGTGAGCAAGGAGATTCATACACACAGTTTTTCACACCTGAAATGAAGTCTAAATTAGCTTTTATACATATTTTAAAGAGATACATACGTCCATTGATAAGCAACAGCACCAGGCCAAGGTTTAAGCAACATTGCTAAAGGAAAGCTGTGCTGAAAGGAACTGGCACAGAATGAGGTTCTGATTTTTGTGTATGACTACAGGACAAAGCAGCCCCAGCCTGAAGCACAGAAGCTGCAAAAACACACAGTTTACAACATAGTGACAGAAAACCCAACAGTGATGACATCTGTTACTAATTTAACACACAATGTCATCCACACATCAGCTGTTCACCATTTTCAAATGCAATTGTGCCTAAAAGGAAAAGCGGGCTTCAAGAAGGAATTTAATGTGGGATGTGAAAGCTGCTTTAGCTTGTTGTCTTTCTTAACCCCTGGGTTCCCTGGCATTAACACACAAACACAAACGTGCTGAAAACACTTCCCAGCGCAGCCTCAAACAGCGCTATCAGCACAGAGGGCAACGACAAGCACAGGCAGAATGCATGATGTGGTTTGGAGACAGAAATGGTACAAATCCAGGGGTAATAACAAAGGCTTTTGGCAATCTGGGTCTTAACAGGAAAAGAAAATAAAATCTCTGATGTTTTGCAAGAGACTCAATCCAAAACACACTGACAGACCCGGCAAACGCAGTGCAACAGTCTCCCTTAACTACAGGGCAATGGGTTGAAAAAAAGGGAAAAACATCATCTAGTTCCTTTTGACTGTACTTGTGTTCACGCTATAGAACTCCCAGGTATCTGACACCAGATGATGCAGAGACACGTGCTTCAGCTCAGAAAAAAGATAACAAGTGTGCACCACCAGGTTAGGAACTCTGAATAGTGAGGCTGATAATTTGAATTGTTTCTCTGGGACACTGGGTTTCTCCGGCAAACCTAGAAGGAAAAGAAAGCATCTTCCAAGGAAAGGATCAACAAAGCTGAAGCAACAACAGAGCTAAGTACTCTTTAAATTAATCACTGAAGGTGATCCGTGAAGAAAAGGAGAACAGTGTAAACAGTCAAAAGGCTACTGAGAAGCCAGATTTTAAGCACGTATTTGAATCTGTAAGAGGCGGCCAACAATAAAGAACAAAAAGACACAAGGCTCAACCACTCCTTTGGACAAAGAAGCCAGACAAGTGACAGGAACAAACCTGGGAGAGGTCTATGATGGAGCTCGATCCAAATTCTGAAAGAAAAGGGTTCTAAAGTGACACACTGAATGGGACCAGAGATAAAGAGGAAAAAGATGCAGACACGGTAGCGACAGACAAAAGTGAACGTAAAGAAAAAAACTAATGACAGGCAACTGCAACACGTAATTGTACTATGACAGACTTATCAAATAAACAGCTGATATTTTCTACAAATAAAATATGGTAACATGGAAAAAGAATTACAGAGATACTGAACTCATTATGAAATCATTTGAGTAGGTAAATGACTGCTCAGGAATTACACGACGGCTGTCAGGCAACACCACTGTCTCTGTACAGGCCTCACAGCGACTGCAGGTGCTACCGACAAACAACACACGACGAAACCCAGGAACCTCACCCGTGCCCAGCCTGCTCACACACAGAGCTGCCGAGGCTCGGCGGCAGGCGGATCTGTCCGCGGGGCTCTGAGAATACCGCAACGCGGCCGCTGGCAGCAGAGGGCAGCTCCCGGAGCCCCCTCCTCAGGAGACATTCCCAACCCACCTGGACGCGCTCCGCTGCCACCTGCTCCGCCTGACCCGCGGGGCTCGGACTGGGGGATCTCCGGCGATCCCTTCCGATCCTAAAGGCTCTACAGCAGGGGAAGCGGCGGCGGCCCGGCCGGCGGGAGCCCCGGGACGCCGGGCTGAAGGGTGCCAA
>VXBC01002727.1:422483-457297 GCA_013399945.1 Ploceus nigricollis | reverse complement strand
AGGAGCCCAGCAAGTACCAGCTGCATGCGTCTCGTGGTGCTGGAAGAAAACCCCAGAGCGTTTCCCTCTGGCACAGAGGAGAGAGCGCAGCCAAGGAGGTGCTTCCACTGGTCCCCAGCGAGTTGTGGAGGGAGTGCCTCAGCGCTCCCCATCCTATTGGAGAATTGGTGGCAGTGCGGTGAAGTTGCCCCAGACTGGAAAATGGGAAACATCCCCCTGCAGCTCAATGGCATCGTGATGTCCCCGCAAGCTGAGGCACAGCTGGTGTGTTCTTCTGGAGCACAACGTGGATCTGGGAACACCATCCTCAAGCTGGCCGCTGGCAGGGCAAAGCTGATTGGCTTTGGCTGCAGCCCCTTCCTGGAGGACACGCTCTGCACCCTGATGAAATCAAGATGAGTCCCCAGCTGGCGGAGGGGCAGGGGGGTGCTCGTGCTTCCAGGCATGGCAGGGCTCGGCCTGGCCACACGCCAGAGGTTCCCCGCTTGGTGGCGGTGGGGAATATTTTTCCGCTGGCCCCCAAGCTGCTTTTTGGCAGGACAGGGCACAGATGTTATGGAAGGGGCGTCAGCTCCTGGCCTTGCTGACAGCTTCTGCCAGCCAGCCTGGCGTGGGCTGGAGCAGGAGCAGCCAGCCTGACAAAAGCATCTGTCCATGTGGATAGGGGGCAGCAGAAGGGGATGGGTTCTGAAGCCATGCCCAAGCTGGTCTGCTTTGCAGGCCCTTGAGGAAGGGGTGGGTTTATGGGCAGGAAAGGTGGGCATTTTCCCCACCCTTGGAGAAGGTTTAATTCTCACATGGAGTGGTCAGACCCTCCCTAAGCCCGTGATATGGTGATAACCTTTGACACTTTTGCTTGTTTCCATGTCTTGTTTTGAATTGACTTTCATGCACTTGTTCTTTGCTTTTCCCAGGAAGATTACACCTGGTGCCAGGATCGGACAGGGAAGCCTGCACCGTCCATGGAGCACATCCAGTGCCAGCGCTACCCTGGGGCCCATGGTCTGTGGGGACATCCCCTTCAAGAAGGACAAGGACCTCGTACAGGATCGGCTCCTCTCCTGGCAGCAGGTCTCCAGAGGTGGGTACCCGGCTCCACAGCTCAGCTGGCAGAAGGGCTTTGGGCAGACAGCAGTGGGCACACGGGCATCCTGCTCTTGCAGCTGCTGAGGAGGTGCTGTGCTGTGCCTAAGCAGAGGAGCTGGAATGTGGCCTGCCACACTGCTCTTCTCTAAAAACAGAGAATGGATCGGGATGTCTGGGCTCTGAGCACAGCCAGCAGCCTGGCCTGGGCAGAGGCCATGGTGGGACGGGGGGACAGGAGCCTTTTGCGGCTGGCTGTGACTCTCTGGTTTCTCTCCCCAGGCTACCAGCACCGCATGCTATGGAAATTGGCACCACTTGGCCTGCCCATCTGGGAGGGCTGGAGGGCATCAGGTGTTCATTTGCTGTCAAAAATAAATAGTTTTGTTGTTGTCATTGTCATCATCGGAGCGTTTCTTTCATCCCTTCATCCCGGGGGCAGCAGGGAGGGGCAGCACTGAAGGGCAGCACAGGGTCCATTTCCCCTGAGCAGGCAGGCGGGCGAGCAGCGGGGAAAGGCGCCCTGGGGAGAAGGGCAGGCAGAAAGGCCCCGGGTCTCTGGAATGCGGACGGCCAATTGCCAATTGCTGGCTCCCGGAGCCGCTGTCAGGGCCTGTGAGCTGCCGGAGGTTCGGGCTTTGGTAGCTTATCCCCTTCAGTTGCTTGCACGAATTAACCCAGATGCAAGTGTGACACCCACGCCCTGTCCCTGTCAGCCCACAGGCTCCCAGAACACCTCCTTTGCTCCTTTCTTGGCCTCTGGGTAATACAAAGTACTGAGATTTTTCTGTCTTCTTTGTCTTGGTGCTTGGATCCTGGGTGTCACTGCTGAGAGTGGAACCACAGATTTATTAACTCTAAAAAACCGCATTTTTTAGCAAGAGGAGCTCAATAGACAAGGGCTGGCTGGAACAAGGGAGCCCCCCAGCTGCCTGCTGCCAAGGAATGTGAAAGGCTATTTGGCATCTTTCGTAGTAACAAAATGTGTAGGCTTTCCACAGAGAGGGTCTCTAGCCAGGAAAGGGAGGCATGGCAGGGGAGCCTTTTCTCTGTGCTCTGGCTGAGTTCAGGCAAAAGGCCCAGCAGCTGTAAATGAGCTTTGCAGCACTGATCCCTTAGGGCATCCACTTTCCTGAACAACCAGCTCACCCCAGAACCTTGGGACCTCTATTCCATGACCCCATCTAACTGTGCTGTGAGGTTGTCATTCCTGGGAATGCAGAAGACCTTGGTCTTCTGCAGAGAAAAGTAAAATCACATCCCCAAAATTCAATTGGTATAAAAAGAAATTTAAGTCTTCTGCATGCCAGGTGCAGGATGAACACTAAAAAGCACTGGGTTCTACTCTCCCAGCCCCAACATACCCAAAAGCCAAAGTAAGCTGTCAGCTCAGACACCAGAAGTCAAGGCAGATACACAATAGCTATAGACAAATAGAAGCAAGAGTAAGAATGATCTGCCACAGCAGATTTTATTGCCACTGTTTGTGGGCTGGTAATTTTTGCACAGCCATGATCATTTCCACTGCAAAAGGTGGTTATGTCCCCAAATCCTTCTATCCCAAACAAAACAGGGCTGGGGTCACTGCCATGAAAAACATGCTTCACCTCTAGAGTCAGCCAGAAGACAATTCCCTGTCCAGAACTGTCTGTTTTCAAGGTGGAAAAGGATCATCTGTTCCTGCGTCATTTAAAAATAGAAACCTGTTGCTGAAATCAATTTCTGTGGCTTTAATTGGTCACAGAGACAGCCCTTAAATATAATTGTGTTAGACCAGAAAACAGTCTCCATTTTTACCAGTAAATTATCAGTAAATAGATCAGAGCAGCTGTAACACTGAGAGACAAAGTGAGGAGATGGACACCTGCTTTTCTGTCTAGACCTTCCTGTGACTTGCCAGAGGGTTGCAAGATTTATGAGTGGCACTGGAACCTTTCCAAAAGCAGCTGCTGGAGATAGAAGGCCAACGGTGTTCATCCCCTCACTATACCTATTGTTTTATCCACGGGGTAGGCAGAGGGTGAAACTCAGTCTTTCTCACTTCTTAATGGTCAAGACGTCCTGCAGAGGATGTGTATTGTGTCACTTACAAACGATCCAAGGCACCTGGAAAGAAATTCCTTCTCATCTGCTTGACTCTGGAGCAGCTATACACTTTTTACACAATGCTGTCTCTCATGTTGCCCACACACACCTTGCTTTTGCTCCTTTTCTACTTGTGCAAGGTGTGCACAAAGCAAGGAACTGAACTATCCATATCAACTAATGGTAATTAAATATTCCCACTCCTTATTCTCTGTTTGCACCACACAGGAAAAAGTGTAAAGCAGTGGGATCTCAGGATTTATAGGAGACGTGCAGTTTATTGACATCCAAACATTCTTCAACTTCGCTCTTTTCTGCAGTGGCAGTTTTCTGGCATTAACTCATTTTCCTGTGAGCTACTGCTTAGAGAAAAGGAGCAAAGCAAAACAGCGATTTGGATCACAATTCATTCTGATCTCAAACTCCTTTGCCTTCCTTTGAAAGTTAGAGAACTGAGAAAGTCCCAGACCCTTGAGAGGATAGAAGGTCTGACACCTACAATGGAAAGCCAACCCATCACACATATTTCCTTTACTGAAAATATGAATACAGAGATCAGTGAAGACACTGGTTTTGGTAAAGGACAAGAAATGTGTTTAAAGCATGATTACAAGTAAACAAAATCCAGTTAAAGGCTTAACATTAGACTGTACAAAACATACTTCTAGACAGATGGAGCTTTCCCTTTACAAAACTGGAAAAATCATGGTCTGTGTCTCCACCTGGGGGAAAACCACCATGACCAGGTCTTAGTGGCAAACTGAGTGGGGAAACAAAAGCATACTGGCCCTTTGCAATAAATGGCAACAGGTAAAATTGACTTTGGATCTCTTTTAATGAAGCTACAAAGGCAATCTGACAAACAACCCCTACATCACTCATGAACACACAAAGGTTTACAAAAATTCAACAGCTCTGCTTTTCTAATTAAGCAATTGCCCCCAGGTTTGTCCTACAATCCCACTGATATCTGACCACTGATTGGTGAAGATTAGCTTGTCTTAAGAGCCTTGCAGGCCTGGGGTACTTCAGAAACTTCCTCCTTCCTGGCATTTCAGGCACTGAGGAAACCAGTTCAATTCTGTGGGCTGAATCCCTCCCTGAGCCACAAGCCTGCTGCATATGAAGTAGAAAGCACTGTCACCACACACCAGTGCTGCTGTTGATGAAAATGCAAAGCTCGACTCAAGCTTGCAGTGAAAAGACAACTGCCGCAGCTAGCAGACATAGTGGGTAGAAAGAAGAAATGGGGACTTCTCTGGATGGAAACTTTAAATTCTGGAAGGAAAATGTAAAATTTCAATTTCAATTTAAAGCTTTCTATGAGTAGCCTACTCAGTAAAGCACAGTATCCTTCTTTTCATAAGAAGTGCTCTTTCCAAGCCCTGCCTAGCTCTGTTTTTACCAGACTCAGGGTGCCATTGCATGGGCTGGGCACAGGCTGTCAGCTCCAAGAGCCAAGGCTGGGACACTTGCAGAAGTGCAGTTTCACTGAGAGACTGAGGCTGCCCAGCACAAGCTGTGTCCACTGCAGAACACCATGTGGGCAGCACAGCAGCACCACGTGCTCTCTTGGAATACCCCAAGCGGGCGTCTGAGCAGATGGGCATACCAAGCACCACAGCTCAGCTGTGGAAATGAGGTTTGTGTAAAAAGGACCTCAAGGATCATCTAGTTAAACCCCCTGCCATGGGCAGAGACACTTTCCACTAGACCAGGTTGCTCAGAGCCCCATCCAACCTGGTCTTCAACATTTTCAGGGATGGGGCATCCACAACTTTCCATCTGCACCACAGCTGTGCCCGCTGTGAATTTATTGTGCTTCTGCAGCTTCCTGGTTACCCTGGAACCTCCCTGGCAGCCATGGTCCCTAAGCCCATGCAAGCTGAGACAACAGGGATGCAGGTGAGGGAGTGCACCCAACTCTCATTTTCCCTGAGCAGAGGAATTGGATGACAAATGCACCAAAGCACATTGCTCCTCACACAGACAGTGTCTGTGAGACAGTTCAGATTAATTAAACCATGGGTCTGTGACCACTGGGACAACACACAGGGAAATTTCAGGTCAACAAGACAAGGAAGTTCTATGTCCATAATGTAAAAAATGCTTTCTTGATTAAAAGGAAAGTGTGTAATCTTGTGCAAAAGTAATTTTTCTTCCTCCACACTGTTATTTCAGACTGCATGGAGACGACTTGTTTAAACAAGCAAGTGTACCTTTTCTGTCAAAAACATTAACTCTTGTCTGCTTCCCACTTGAAAATTACTTAAGGAAGCAGGTTGGGTTTTTTTTTTTCCATTGCAATGGCAATAGTGTCTATCTCCTAAAATATTAACACCCTGTCAAACCTTCAAACCTTCTGATCTTCAACTTCCCAGAAAGTCCACAGGGTGTCTACTTACCTTATGTAAAATGCATTTCAGTCAGAAGGATGAGATATTTAACAAAGCATGTATTCCTTACTGTATTATTTAGTCCCTAGAGACATTTAAAATAAATTTTTTGAAAAGCAAATGCAGCTGGTGTCCTTGGAGGAACTCTGGGATCTAAGACAACACACCTGTCTTTGAGAACATATCATACTTCAAGCAGCTTGCCTCCCATTGTGGTACCAGAATCTCTGCTGGCCAAAAAACTCCCCACACCTTTCCCAGTCCTACAGATCACCTATCCATTTCCCTCCTGCCTTTCCTGCCTCCAGTTAGGTGCACAAATTGTCCTTCTGGTACACAGTCCCCCTGGAAAAAGCAGTGTTGCTCCAATTAAATTCAGGAATAAGTAGCTCTACTAGCAAAATCTTCTGTACAGCCCAAATGTAAGGAGCACTTCAACTGAAACATGGTCATGATAAAATGAAATCAGAAATAAAACACTGACTACATTAATTGCAATTTTGAAAGCATAGGAAAGACAAAGGCTGTTCTTCCCTGCTATTCTGAGGTTGCTGGTCTGGAATGCTGCTATCACTTTCCAAAAGGCAAGAGGCACTTTTTTTAGTGGACTGCGCAGTCTGTGGGCACCCACATGGCACCTAACTCTTTGGTAAATCAGCATGGCAGCAATGCACTGAGGATATGTAGGAAGTCCAGTCATGGGCTTTGTGGCTCCTTTTTGCAGCTGCAAGTGCTGGTGCTGGGTTACCTAGGTGGGACATGAAGGGTCACAGGCTCACCATCTTTGGGAAGTCCCAGGACACATGGTGGTAGGAACAAATCCATAAGAGGAAAGCCAAAGGAGATATTAGAATAATGGGTAAAGTCAAGGAAGAATATCAGACTAGCCATGTCCTTCTCATGTCCCTAGTAGTGCATATGAAACATCTACTAGAATACCCAGAATTGCTGAAAAGGCACCACAGTTGCAGTGAAATACAGCTGCTTAGACTCCGAGCTGAAGAAAAAAATTGAAGTGTTTTCCAGGGCTTCTTTTAAAACAGCAAGAAGTATTGTGTAAAAAACATTTCCCTGTACAGTAACATTAAAAAGAGGAACATTCAAAAGAGCATCTGCATCTCGCTTTAGCTCATGTTAAATTTCAGCATAGCTCATGGAAACCACCAACATCTGCTGTAGAACAGCCCCGAGTGCAAGGAAAAGGAGTTCACTGACGGTGGAAAACTGCAGACTGCTTCTAGCCCTGTGCCATCTTAAAAAATGTGGAGTGGAAAATCTTGTTCCTCTAGAAGGAAACAGTTTAAAAAAAAACACCAAAAGAAAACTATGTTGTTTGCCTGGTTATTTGAGACCTTCTGCATTTCCGAAGGAGAGAAATTCCAGAGCTGCCTGTTATGAGGAGCTCTTCTCCTTGTATTTCTGGTAAGCATCCAATATCTCCTTGACAACACTTGGATCATCAAGTGTGGTGACATCTCCCATGTTGCTTGATTGTTCAGTGACTACTTTCCTCAGCAGCCTTCTCATGATCTTCCCTGATCGGGTTTTAGGGAGGCGCTTTACCACCTGCAAAGAAGGGAAGGATGCACCTTTAATAGAACTTGAGTCCTGCTGGAAACCACAAGGAAATCTGGCTGGACTATCCTAAGCCTGGCACACTATTTCATGGCCACTAAGCCTGGCACACTATTTCATGGCCACTAAGCTTGGCACACTATTTCAGCTCCTTTGAGGCTCCTGGGAAATAGATCATGGAGCACACTACATCCAAGGAAAGGAGTGTCACTAGGCATGCATTTTATTCTTATTTTAAGTGGACTTTGTTCCCCATTGCCATGTCCAGACTGAGTGCTGCAGGATATACAGCTCTTTTAGGAATCAGGTCCTGAATATGCTGTTAACTATTAAAATCTAATTACACGTGAAAACTTAGGCACAAATGGTGACACAAATCTCAACGCATTACCAGAACAGACAGAAATACATATATATATACACACATATATATATATACACACATATATATATACAGCTTTACAGAGCAGGAATATAAAGCAACACAATTCTGCACATCAGCTGCAGGGTCTCCTACTCAAGGGATATCTCCTGTATGTTGATGTTTCTCTCTGCCTGGTATCTGTCAGCCTACACACCTTCCTTCATAACCAGAACAATCTTAAATGCCTTGGCTATGCCACCTGGGATGGACTCAGCAGCAAATTCAAAGGCTTTAGCATAAATGTGAGCCTGATGAAGAGTTCTCAGACACTGAGCAGAGACACCAACAGGTCTCACATTTTGCTACACAGTCAGCCCAGTAGGCTACAAAATTCTATAGCATTAACTGACATGCAAGGAAAGAGTTAGAGGACTTCTCTGCAGGACTGCCCCAAAACACAGGGAAATGGAGGCTTTCCCTTGCACACCTGCAAATTCTGGAAGCTTCTCCAATCCACTGAGGATAGCCTGCGCTGTTCCAAGTTGAAGGAGCCACTCTTGGCTGCTCCTGTTGTATTCTGTTGCCCACACATATATATACACCTTACATGCATGTGGCTAAAGCAGAGCCCCTCCAAGAAGTATCTAGTCACTGCCTCCAAAAAGAGAGAAATGAATGCAGGCAGACCTTGGGGGACAGCTAAGGAGCAGCTTTGTGAACTCTCCCCTAACATATAAAGGAAGCTGATGAAAGGTGAGGAGGCTTGAGACAGAGCTTGGAGCTCATCAGTACCTCCAGGGCCAGGCCTGTTGTGCAATAGAAACAGTCAGTGCTTTGAGGTCTGATGTTGATGCTAATTATCACTGCAAGCTAGCTGGGCAGTGTCACTGCCTCTCAGTGCCTCTCTCACATGCAGACAGACCACTGCACCTGCCCTCCCCCTCCCTGGATCCCTCCAGCCAGTTCTGTTTTCCTGCCTCTTTATCCTGCCAGAGCAGGACAACAGCAGCACTGCAGGCAGGACAGTCAGGGTTGCTCAATGTGACCATCTCCTGTTGCTGGTACCAGTTTCAGTCTCCCACTTACCAGAATGTGGTCAGGCACAGCATACTTTGCTATCTTGGAAGCCACCATGGTTTTGAGCTCTTCTTTGATATGGTCTACACAAGCTGTCTGCTCCTTTAGCACTATGAAAGCAAAGGCACCTGGAAGACAAATGAGCAGAAGCCACAAACATTGTATTAGATACTGTCCAGAAAGAGGATACTCATTTGAATGCCAAGGAAGGTTTCAAATCATTCCTATGCACAATCTAGGGAGTGACAAGAAAACCATTGATCTTTTTTACAAAAGCAAGTCAGACTGCAGCCCTCAAATGATGGCCCAGCCTTTTCTTGGCACCTGTGACTGATGTCAGTGACAATGACAAGTCAACATAAATTACCAAAGTGTTACTGGGATCAAAGGTTGGCCAATGAAAATCAGCTATTCCCATTCTGTTCAAAGGACATTTCTAAGCACAATCCTATAAAAGGAAGCTCTACCATACACATGAACACTATGTATGAAAACAGTTTAGGGAGTAACACCCAGGTTAGGAACATGTAGCTATTTTCATGGCTGTCTTTGTCTCTTGGGGCTGCAGTGCCAATCAGCCTAAGGATAACTGCCCTCCCATTCCCTCAGCAACTCCTAATATGCAGCCTGGGTTAGAATTTAAGGGAAATATATGCAGGTATCATGTCAGGACACTGCTTTTCACATACCTTCTCCTTTGATCTTATGTGGATACCCAACCACAGCTGTCTCAGGGACCTCAGGGTGATCAGCCTTCACAAAAAGTCAAGCAAAAACACACAAATCAGAACTGCTTCAAGCCCTACAGATTTTGTGCCAGTTGCTCTGCAAACAAAACAACTTGCCATATCTTGCTCTCCCCTTGACAGATCCTGCTGAAAGCACAACAGGAAAGCTGGATGCCAACCTCCTGCTGCAGGGCCAGCTGGTGGCCATGGCCACAGCCACGTCTCAGGGAGTAACTCTATACCGGCCCTGCTTTTATACACAAAAGTAACTACACCTACATCCACTGCTAAGCCCACTGCACACCAAGCTGAATTTGCAACAGCTGGAAACCCTCTTTCTCTTTCTTTGTGCATGACTGTGGTCCCAAATGGCAACTGGCCACTGCCAAATCACAAGCAAAACCAGTCTTGCAGTGCTCAGTGGTACAGAGAACTGTGGCCAGCAGAGGTAAAAAGTGAAGTTGCCAAGATCACAGTCCACACTGGACTTGTGTTTATACATGCCCAAAGCACACCAGAAGGCAGAAAGAATCAGGCTTCTTCATTTCCTAACCCAAATGCATTTTTGTTACTATGCTACACAACAGTGATTACTTCTGTTGCACTGCAGTTTAATTTAACATTCTTCTGCAGTAAGAACTGCACAGACCAGAAGAAACCACATATCTGCATCCCACACCCAAGAATGGATTATGTTACCTTAGATTAAAATATGAAAATAAACATCATAGAGCAATCTAGGCACAAAAATATATTTTCTTTTACACATGCATAGATTGTGAGAGGAACTGGATCCTATAGCTATGATCAGAAATTTGCACAGACAAAAGAATTACTCACAGAGGATAAAGTAGGATCCTGTGTTCCATGTGAACACAACTCAGGTTCATCAGATGTTACATTTAAGTGCCATTTGCAAGCAAGGCACATAATATAGAAATAAATATAGAGGTCAAGCTTTAAATATAAACCCTCTGAGGACTTTCTGTTTTCAATTCCCAGAGACAATATTATTTTCTCTCAAAATGACAGGCTAGCTTTGCAGCTGACATAAATCAATGCTGCTTTATGTTTAACATTGCTGAATTCTCAGGCATACTCAGGTAGTTCACAAGTAGGAACCACAAGTTTAGGAATGAGAGGTCAGCAGAGGGGAAGGAAGAAATAGGAGACACTTATGAAGCGTCCACCAGCATCCAAAATGCCAACTGCATCACTGAGAGGAAACACAGCTCTGACAGCTCAGTTGCAGGGACTGTCCACAGTGTGGCTCCCCTCACTTGTTCATTTGTTGTCTCCTCAATAAGGGAGCTGCTTCCTCTTGCACCTTTGCTATTCATTGTGCATCAAGCTGTGTCTATGCAGGGGCAGGGTACGAAGGCAAGAGACAAAGCTGCTTTGAAAGGGTCATCCTCCCCCACAGATACGCCCTGTCAAGGGACCTCCACCTGCTTGGAACTTACCATGGCATCTTCTATTTCTGCCGTCCCCAGCCTGTGTCCACTTATGTTAATGACATCATCCATGCGCCCTGTTATCTGGTAATAGCCTTTCTGGCTCCTGTAAGCACCATCCCCTGTGAAGTAGTAACCTGCAGCAAAGACACAGGGCTGATCAGCAGCAGCAAGTGTGCTGGTTTTGGGCTCTGGTGCAGGACAGACCATGCCGCAGGATGGCGAGTTAGGGCAGGGTGCTTCAGGCAGCTCACAGGCCTTCGCAAGCTCACAGCTGTGTGACCTGCCTCCCACCATTTCCCACTTCCCTCTGACATCCCTGCCCTCCTCTGCTCTACCTGGGCTGTGCTGGCTCCTAATAAGCACCTGAATAGCACCAAGATGGTGAAGCTCAGGTCTCTGCCAAGATGGACAAATCACTGTAGGCAATCAGCAGCAACCAGTGGCTGACGTTCTGTAGTAAAACCAAGGCCAGCAACACAACCCAGCCATGCTCAGCTGGATTTACAGAACCAAGAGGCACTCTCTGATCTCTCTAGGCTTTGCATGCCTACATCTGCACAGCAACTGAGTGCTCACACCTCTTGGTGCACATAATACTAAGGCAAAACCACTTCAAATGTCATTTGCCATCATGCCACAGGCTACTGGTCAAGCTCAGAACTGCTGCTGGCAGCACACAGTGGAAAACTACAGCTGTTCAGCTGAAAGGGAGCAGCTCTATTACATTTTGTACATGGGAACACTGCCAGATTTTTTTAATCACTTACACTAGGACAGATGAAAAGCCATTTTCCCTCCCAGCTAACGAAGATTCAGATCCCAGATAACAGTCACCCTCTAGCATGTAAATGTGGGAGACACACTGCTAATCAGATTAGCTAAAAACTCCAAACCACCCCATGATAAGCATGGAGGGTCTAAAACATTTGATGGAAACTGGAAAAGGCCCAGGGTTTCCTGGAAACTCCAGTGCCACTGAGGAACATCCTGTAACACAGATTGTGTTGGCTCTTCACCAAGCCCATGTCTGGATCTGAATTGCACCAGGGGCACATCTGAGAAGCAGCAGGCAGCTACTGCTGTGAAATCTGAAGGTGGCTCTTGCCAGGATCTATTATTACCCTATTCATAGACTTTCAGTCATGTTTTCTGCCCTTCCAGATCAATTAAACAACTATCAACTAAATATCAACAAGACATCAGATGCAAATGTAGTGAGTAATAAGACAATATGGGGTCATTCAATTTCTTGCACCAGTTTCCCATTCTTATCATCCAGCCCATTTTGTACAATTTTCAGGATTGCCTGTCTAATTCTTGCCTACACTGTAGCTTTCAAATCCCTTTCAGTTTCTTCTCCTGAGTGAAGACAGTTGTCCCGTCCAATGTCCTACCAAAAATGCTTCCCTGTCACTTCTAGTTATTTACCAGACAACTTGACCATATTTTAAAAAGGAAGGTTGTAACACAGGGTTAAGATGCAGTGATGCAGGAGGTATTTCCCATCCAATATGCCTTTTTTCCAAGTGAGATACAAAGCTCCAGAGAAAAGGTACTTGGACTTTAAAGACTGGGCATTGAAGTTTTCTAGAAAATACATCCCTTTTGACAGCTAGAAAGGTCAACACTACCTAAAACCATCAGGGCATGCTTGCAACATGTGGCACACACCCCAAGCCACCATGGTACAGAAATAGCAGAAAGTGCTGCTGAGAATATTCAGTATGCTTATACTGCAGTGAAACTGCCTTCCCTTGGCACTTTCCTTACCTGGGTAGGCTTTGAAATAGGCATCAATAAAGCGCTGGTGATCTCCGTGGATTGTTCTTGCCATGCCAGGCCATGGGTGGGCAATGCAGAGTGCACCAGACACATCATTGCCCTCTATAACCTCTCCCTGCAGGTTCAAGCACAGGAAGGATGAACAGGTGAATAAAAGAGGAATAATAAAGAGCTTCTCTGTCATTGATCCAGCAAGAGTCACTCTGTTGCTCACTGCAGACTGCCAGTGGAGGGTCACAAGTGGAGAAAATAAATGCAAACAACTCTTCTAGACACTTGCAATGCCCTGTTGGCAAATCTGTATGGACAACTGAGATATGCTCTCTGTCTCTCTCTCTCTCTGTAGATATATATATAAAAATATAAATTGCTCATCTATTCTACCATTTTTAAGGAGAAACAAGCATCCTGCTGGATCCTGTTCCTTTGCCATCCAAAAGGTGATTAAAGCAGAAACACACACCAGCTTCTCATTTGAGCACCCAGCGCAGCTCCAACTCACATTCTCATCCATGAGCACAGGCACAATCCCAAAGAAAGGTCTCATAGCCATAGCTGGAACGATCTCAGCCTTCTCCTCTGAGGGCCGTGGGGCAATGCAGATGCCACCAGTTTCTGGAAGAAAAGTAATAAACAAAATATATGTAGTCCATCCACTGCTGGGCAAAAGCAAATTCCAGCTCTTTTTAGGTCAAGAAGAAAACAGTGAAGCCACCCCTTTCAAGAAAGTGCCAGTGGGAATTACTTCTGCAGGACCGAGAAGCACAGACATCTGAAAGCAGCACAGGCCTGGCATGGGCAGTACTCAGCAGCCCCACTTCCTACCCAGAAGTGATTTTACAGGGAAAGCACAAGCATGTCAGGGAATTTATCTCCCTCTAGTGTTTCTACAGCTGTCTAAGGTTAACAGGAAAAGCACTTCAGTAGTCTGAATTACTGTTATTACAGATTATGAGATTAACCCA
Source organism: Ploceus nigricollis (assembly GCA_013399945.1). Lineage (NCBI taxonomy): Eukaryota > Metazoa > Chordata > Aves > Passeriformes > Ploceidae > Ploceus > Ploceus nigricollis. The sequence continues at coordinate 443,785 of VXBC01002727.1, read as the reverse complement.
CCCCTTACAGGCAGGCTGAGCTTATCTTCTAGTCAAAATTGAACCTTTTAATCACCCTTTTCCATTCCTGCTGGGATGAACATTAAATCAGACTGCAACCTTAATGAGGTCTTTTCTATTCTAAGTCTAATTCAGAAACACAAGAGAGAAACAAAAACAAAGGAGAATAAGGCTTTTAAAAATACAGCTCTATAAATAAAGGTATGTTCTGCCATACGGAGAGTGCATTCATCTACCAGCTTTGCTGAGCTTGTGAAAATTGAAACCAGGGGTTGGAATGGCTGATTTTGACCCTGAATTTGCACCCAGCTCTGAAGAAGGGTCTCTGATGACCTTAAGCTTAAGATCTGTAGCAAATGGTTTCACATGTGGCTTACACATAGAAGTATTTCCCATTTCATCGATGGGCATGCATTCACTTCATGTTTCTGTAAATTTTGAAAAGGGGAGCTTGAATTGTTCCAGGAAGAAGGATCCCAGACACCTGATGTCCTCTGTTTGCACAGAAAAAGCCTGCATCAGAACAGGGACCCTGACTGAACTGAAGGTTGCTCTTGCTAAGCCAGTACTCATCTTACATACAGCACTGAGAGCTGTGTTTCAACATGGTGTTTGCCACATCCTCCACACCCTGCAGCCAGCCGCACACCAGGCAGTAAAGTCTCACTCCTGAGGGAGCTGCATGGTAGCAAGGGTGCCTTAAAAATTATTTGCACGGTGAAGACCTATTATAATCTAGTTTAGAAATACAAATTTTAGCCACTGACAGATGACATCAAGCAAAACTTCTAGGCTCTACCCTGCCCTTATGAAGCCTTTCTATTCAGAGGCAGAGCTGGCAGAGAAAAGCTGTGTTTCCACATTACCTGTGCCCACGCTGTCAACACAGTACAAACCCACCCAGACTTTGGGCAAGGACAGCAGAGTCTGAGCAGGGGATGGGTGCTTTGAACAAGGCACCCCTCTGACATGGAGAGATCCCATCTGGCAGCAAAGTCGAGCAAGTGCTCCCTGCCACCACAGACAGATTGGAGTGACTGCTTTGGGGGGAATCTGTTCCAGAAGCACCAGCCCAGTCTAAATCAATGTGGGACGATGCCAACAGCCACAGCTTCTGGAGCGTATTCAGAGATGTCTTTCAAAACCAGCTTCTGTTCATGGCTGTTTTTTGGTTTTTTTTTTTGGTGAAATCAGTGACAAAAGTGAAAATACCTGGTGTCTCTTCTGCATCACGAAGAACTACACCTAAAACTCAAACACAGCTTTGATTCTATTACTGTCAATCACAACCTGGTATCTTAACAGCAAGATCCATAGGAATTTTTCATCTGCACACACCACACTATTAAAATTGCTTCTCATAATTGCTCTCTCACTCATTTGCCTCATCCAAAGACTTTAAAGTGGATTCTTAAATCACCATTTGCTGATGCCTGCCAGGCTTTATTAGCTGGCAACAGGTTGGTATTTCGGGGAGCAGTGTCCCGTGGAGGACACTGCACACAGCAGCACAATTAAACAGCTATTCTGAAACTGTATAGGAAAGGTGACACTGCAGGACCACAGCCAGCATCCATCACATTGCTCCTGTGATCTCTTCCCACGCTCCTTTTATGTTTAAATGGCATATATAATCTTTCCAAGATTAAATTGGCTTCCTCTTTATTAAAGCATCAACTGTAGAAAAAGATTGATTCCACTTTCTAATAAAATCAATGTCATGAATATTTATTATTAATTTTGCTTCCAGGAGCTGGTAACTGTTTACCTACAAAACTATGCCTGGTTCAAGGCAAGACCAAGTACTCTGCACTAACAGACTAACAGACTGTCCAGGGAGTGTTTTTTAACCTCTCACCTGACAAAATCCCAGAAGAGATACAGTTTAATACAAGATCTAATGCTGTACTTTGGAGGAAATAGACAACACAGTGTGAACACTGCATGCACCAGTTAAACAAACCAAAAAGAAGTATTAGGGCAAAACTGGATTCTTCTCAATTACATCAATGTGCAGTAAGCAACTGCTTCTCCAAGGTGTTTTCTTTCAGAGCAGTGAGGAAGAAAGCATATGATGAGGAAAGACCTAGCCAGTCATCCTTCCTTCTGCTCAGCATGTAGGAACCCAAAAGATCTAAGAAAGCAGTAGGTGAAGTAGATAGCAGTTAACATTGCTGCACTGAATTCTGAGGTGGTTTTATTTCAAATCTGAAAATTAAAAAAAAAAGAGCCTGCAAGTCTGGTCTGGATTAAATGGAACTTGGTTGTGTGCCAGAATAAAATTTATCACACTGAGATAGAGAGCCTGCTAGCAAGAATAAGGATGAAATCAGGAGCAGCTTGACTGGAAAGGGAATGAATATGCTGCTCAATGGTAGTTTAAGACTATTTTTCAGCAGAGGCAGAATGCCAGCAGCTGTGCTCCTGTCTCCATGGCAAACTGGATCTCATGACTTGAGAAGGACATATTGCAAGACACCTCTAGCAATTCCTGAGTGCTGGTGCCCAGAAAAGAGAGGACTGAGTGCTGAGGAAGGAGCCAGGAAGGAGCTGCAGGACTTCTTCAAGCAAAGGGCCCCACCAGGCAGTACAACCCCACTTTGGGTACAGCACGTGGCCTCTCCCTGCTGCTGGCTGGGGAGGCCAGGAGGAAGAGGCCAGCTCTGCTCCAACTGGACTGGAGACAGCCAGTCACTGTGTCCAGCAGCTTGTACACAGCAAAAAAACCTCAACTGATGCACACAGCTGGGCCAAGCATGTTGCCAATACAAGTGCACTTGCCAAGCAAGTGCATCCTTTCTGAGGCATCAGAGTTCCAGGGACAACACAACTACAGAATATCGATTCAATCATGGGAGAAGGTGCTCTTCAGCAGCCCTGCTGGGTGATGGCCACTGTCCTCCAGCCACCTGATGGGCAGCCAGCAAGTCTCCACTCACTCCCTTCCAATCTGCCAGAGCAGTTGCACCAGGTCCCTTTGACTACACAGCTTAGTTTTCCATGTTCTCCTGATCATTCCCAGAAAGGAGAACAAAGCACACCTAAGTATAGATTGTGGCTATGTGCTGACTATTGCCAGCTTTGCCCAGAAATTCAACCTCTGCCTCATATTTCTAGCAGCAATTGGCATTTTCCAGCACTCAAAATATCAAAGAACATTTAGAGGAAAACAAAAAACCCAACACTACTATTGCTTTTACGTGTTGTACAAGACATTCTGCACATAACATTGCTGTTATGTGCAGAAACTCCCCAGTGACTTTCAAAAGCTTATCCAAATGCCAGGGGGGCTTTTTTGACAGACTTGTTGGATCAAACTGAAATGTGTTAATCCCTCTCTCCCCACCAGCAACCTGTCAATGGTCAGGATCCCCTGTGCCCCCCAAGGCTGCCTCTTACCTGTCTGCCACCATGTGTCCAAGAGGGTACAGCGCCCTTCTCCCACCACCTGGTAGAACCACTGCCAAGCTTCATTGTTGATGGGCTCTCCCACTAGACCAAAACAAGAAAAAAACCAACCTGAGACCCAGGAGACTGCAGGCAGTTCATTTTCTCTCTTGGTGCACAACAAGCTGAACACATGATCTCCAAGCAGAATGCTCAGCACACTTTTCCTGGGATGCACAAAAAGGACTGCAATGCACTCATGTAACTGGGGACTGACTTCTTCCAGAAGGACCAAAAGGCAAGAAATTAATATCACTGAAAGTAACTAATCAATGCAGGTCATGTAATAAGAACCTCCAGAATAGAAAATAATGCAGGAAAATGCTGCTTGGATCACCTATGCCAGTAAAATTCAAAGTGATGCCCTTTAATATTAGATAAATCTTTTTAGCCAAGAATGTGATCCTGTAAAATAATCTAGGAAACAGGCAATCATACGAAAGTTCAATGGACCCAAAATGTGATTTTGTTGCTTCTTCTGCTGAGAAAATACTTGAAAAGCCAGACACAGAGCCTGCTTTATCATCTTTTTTCTAACCACATCCCATGTGATCAGCTGAGCTCCTTTGGGATCTTCATTTCACCAGCTAGAACCCTTTGTCTTTTTCAGATTTCATGTCCCTTACCTGAACCCAAAACCTTCAAGGAAGATCTGTCATATTTCTTCACCCACTCTTCTCCATAGTTCAGCAGCAGGCGTATCGCTGTAGGTGCTCCGTAGAACTGATTAATTTTCAACCTTTGCACCACTTCCCAGTAACGACCTGCAAAATCACAAACTGGCTTTTTATCTTTCCAGCACTGACATACTGCTGCAAATGCTCAGCTGAAAGGTTAACAACCAAAGCTGGAGCTGTTACTACTGTGAGTTCAAAGCAAAAGCAATGACAGCTTTTTTTTTCCTACACTGAATTCACAGATGTTCCTGAGTGTTGTATACACATGATCCAAAGCAATGGAGCTTACCTCTCCTGAGCAGGCAGGTCACTCTGGACAGGTCTCTAAACCTCTTTTGCCACGTCTAGCCAAACCTTTTCCCATCACTTCCTCACCTGGGTCAGGGTACACTGGAGTGCTTTCAAACAGGACAGAAGTGGCTCCATTGCAGAGTGGTCCATACACAACATAGCTGTGTCCTGTGATCCAGCCAATGTCGGCCACACAGCCAAAAACATCTCCTTGCTGGTAGTCAAACACATACTGCAAAGATAAATGCAAGGCCAGCTGATTTCCTGTTGGCAGGGGCTCAAAGGAAAGGTGCTGGACTGGGCATCCAGACTGGAGCAAGAAGTGCCCGGGGCAACTGGAGCCAGGCGTGTGGGCCACGGCCACTTGAAGACCAGCCCGAGGTGAGGAAGCAAGTCAGAGGGACCAGTACCAGGGCTCCCAGGCTCCTGGCATGTTTGCAAACATACAGGAAGCACAGCTGTACCAGCAGCTGCTCAGCTGGAGCAACAAAGCTACAACCAAAGCTCAGAGCCTCGGATACCTAGAGGTTGCCTGCTCCAGGTGGTCCACACGATAGAGCTGATTCCGAGTGGCAGGGAAACTGCAGACCATAGAGTCTCAGACCCTTTACCAATATCAACAGATTTCAATGAGAGATCTGGAGGAACTCATAGGTGCCCATAAAACATTTACTGAGAAATATTCTTAGCTGCTCAGCTTCTCTACATGAGTGCATCACTTTCCAGATGCTACCCTCTCCTTGCTCATCAAATTCAAGATGAAGATCTTGGAGAACTCATTATCTTCTCTTGGATATGGCAAATGCTTCCCACTGTAAATCTAACTCCTCTACCATATGGCGAAGAGGTCCTGATTCATAAGGAGTCAGGTTTATGGATCAGAACTAAAAAAAACCCCATGAGTGTGTGACAAGAGTGTCACATGTGAGGGTGCAAAGACCACAGAGTTCACACAGGTCAGCTGATCCCTCTATCTAGAAAAGACAATTCTCACCTTACTTTTCCAAGTGTCTTTCCCTCTCATGCACTCTGCAGGTGGAGAAAATGCACCAGGGTGCAGATCTACCTTCTGGACTAAGAAAGAGATGCCCTGGTGTTTATGATGTCACTTAGAAAAGTTGACGTAAAAAATGCCCTTCGTGCAGAGAAGTCTGACACTTGAACATTCAAATCTTCTAAAAATTCAACCATGTCAGCCTAAAGAAAGAAAACCTTCACATGAATTGTGCGTGATTACAAACAGGGTGATAGCAACTAAAGCCAGATGGAGATCTTTCACCACAGTCCTCTCCTCATTTCACTGTTACCTTTTAATATGCAGACCTCAGACCAGAAGCTTCAAGAAGCAGTGCCTTGACTCTTTCCATTTTCATGAGAAAGGAGGTTAAAATGTTTTCCCTAGATCACCCAGAAAAGCAGAACAGAAGTGCAACCACAAGAGGAGAAATACAATTTTTGTTCTTCAGACAACAAGTACTATGTGAAGAGGTTGTTTTAAGAGTCCAGATCCTCTCTGAAATAAAAAAGTCCAGCATCCCAATACAAAATACTACAATAATATCCACATTACCAATGCCAGTAAGATACTTTCCAGAATCTCCTCAGCTGCAAATTTTGGACAGCCAACATTGGCACATTTTAAATGTAAGAGCAGCACTGCCATTTCCTTGCTTTCATAATTCTATGTTCAGGTTTGCATAGTATCATATTCCTCAGAACAAACCCTGAAGATTAATTACACAGTTCAGATGTTTTCCAGCTTGTTTACAACCAATAAGCCAATAAACTCTGGGCAGCAATCAGAGAATACAGCACTCCTCCCTGATCCAGGTCTCTCTTGTCAGCACTGCTAAAAGGTAAGTGAACCTTTCTCAGAGGAGGCAGCTGAGTTACCTTGTGTGTGAGAGCAGCATACAGCAGGTATCCAGCCTGGGTGTGAACGATTCCTTTGGGTTTCCCAGTGCTGCCTGAGGTGTACAGCATGAAGAGCACGTCTTCACTGTCCATGCTCTCTGGAGTGCAGACAGGATCTGCCTTGGTCATCTCCTAAGAAAGAAAACGTAGTAATAACAGAAAGACTGGTTATATGGAGCCAACCATCACTCCCTCTGTAAGCAAGGCAACAGTATCCAGAGACAAGAGCCACCATTGCTGTTGCCCCTCACAAATGTCCATGGATATATCATAGCTTATATGGGCTCATCTGGTGGAAAGGTTCCTGTGGGTACATAGCATCTAACCTTTCCACCAGTACCTCTGCTGGGCAGAGAAGTCAAGGAGAACTGGCCAGAAAAAATAACATTTCTGGGGGAAAATGGTACGTCATAGCTACTTACATTTCAAGCCTTTGCAAGCTGCTGGTAGAAATCCAAAATGTGACTGCAAACACTTGACAGCAGCAGCAAGGCTGACTGGGTACTGCTTTGTACCTTCCTTTTCCTTTAAAAACTGCAGTGCTACAGTTGAACTGTGTGTTCACCACCCTTTCCTGGCCCCAGCAGTGGATGACTGTCCTGTCCATTTGATCCTCAAATTCTAATTGTTCTACCCAGAAGAAGAATGCTTTACTCTCCTGCCTTTGTCACTCTCTTCATACTCCCCTGTTTGGTCATCTGGGTGAGATCCTCTCCTCACCCCCACAGTCAGAACCACAGGAGGGAAGGATGCAATGTCCTGCTAGGTCAGAGCCTCTCTCGAGCTCTGTACTGTCCTGATGAATAATTCTTGCAAGAATTATTAGGTGGCTCCTTGAGGGAATTTCTTGGTACTGCCTTTTTATGAGAATACACTGTAAACACACTGTATTTACAAGTGAACATTACCATCAGTAGGTCCAGTTGTTTAAAAGTGTCTGACAAACAAAGCTTAATAAAATATGAAGAGTTCACAAAATGTAATTCTTAGCCTCTGAGTTACAGCCCTGCTGCTCATCTCAGGTATTTCTCCTGACATTTCAGCACTGCCAATTCAGGTTGACTTGTCAGTTTTTGAAACAAAGATGGAATTCTCACATGCTCCATTACAACATGAGCTTAAATTTTGCAGTAAGCCATTGCACAAGAGCTGGAAAGTACAGCTGCTGTAAAGATCAGTAAGGACAGTTAATAACAGTAACTGTTTAATTCTTGTTTTGTTTCAGATCCCAAAACTGACAATGGGATGAGCTCAGCTCTTGGATCACTAAAGTACCTCAGGCTGTTTGCAGACCAAGGAAAATAATCAGAATGTCCTTTGTGGAGTAAGGAGTAAGATAATTTCTGAGTGAACCTTGTCTTCTCTGTTTAGCTTACACTAGTACTTCTTCTTATCTCACGTGACCAGCACAGAGACTCTTGAGCAATTCTCTTGCCAGCAGATTAGCTTTTTCCAGGCATTATTAGCATGAGTAGTTCCTGTTTACTGCTGCCAGCAAACTGATAAAACTACTTCTGCATTAGGCTGGAATCCCATGTGTGCCAGCTAAACGCATAAAAACAACTGCTGTTTTCTTCCCCAGGAAGCACAGGCTTTAAATATTCCTAAGCCATCACTATTCTCCCACCATGGGACAGCCACAACACTGTTCATGGCTGGATGAAGCCTCTCTAGGAATTTCATTATTTCTGCACTGCGTTTCAGCAGTGTCCAGTCTGAGCACACATGCAATCCATAACACAGTGTCTGAACACAGTAAAATAACAACAGCCACGATGGTCTCCATGGCCTCTGGGTCTCAGGAAACACTCCTTAAATCTCAGCAATGTTTGTAAGACTTGTGAAATGGAGCAGCATAACCCCTGCCCATGCTGAGATAAACCAGACATAGATTGAGCTGCTTCGACTCACAATCCTAGCAGGCTGTAAATACATGCAGTCCATTTGAGGATGAAGATCCAGATGCTGTAAGGAGCAGAACTCAGGTCCCAAAAGCACTTATGGAGAGAAAGATTATCCTAGCCAACACTCAGACCTAAAAGAAGTTATCCAACAACAACATACCTCTTCAAGGGGAATATCACGGTCACCCATCTGGACTTTGTTATCTGTCCTCTGAGCCACAAACACATGTTTGATGCTTGGACAGTTCTTCACAGCTTCATCCACAGTTGCCTTCAGCTCTATGGTTCGGCCTCCCCTGACTCCCTGGTTGTATGTGATAACTGCTTTGCATCCAGCTAAAAAGAGAAAGAATTAGCAGACATGCCAGCCTGTTTTCCAGGCTAGTATGCACACCCAACTTTGATTACTTTGGGGGTGATGCATACGACATGTGTGACAAATACTCAGAACTGCTATCAGTCAAAACCAGTCAGTGTCACTGATGAAAACACTTTAAAATCTGAGACACACAGAGATTAAGGGCAGCTGGGACCTCCATAGGTTATCCAGTCCATCTCCCTCACCTCAAGGCAGGGTCTGCTTCAGCTAAACTACTTCTGACAGCTATCCCTTCAATCTTCCTCAAACACTCCAATGGCATCTACTCTACCCTCTCCCCAGCAGTCCACTCCAATGCCTATCACGAATGTGAGGAAGTCTTTCCCAACATCCAGCCTAAGTGTCACTCACTGCAGTTTAAATCATCCATCCCTGCCTTGCAAAGCTGATACACAGAACAGCTTCTTCCCAGTTCCCTGTGTGAGGGGTAACTAAAACATGTACTTGCTCTTTGCAGATCAACTCCACTAAAAAGAAGAAAGGAACATGACAATTTATGTAAAACTTATTCCCTCACACTAGCCACAAAGAAACTGATGTGACTGATAGGACATGAGCCACTGTCTATTTTCCTTTCCTCTTGCTATTTTTAGCATCACTTTTTACCTAACCACAATATACAAGTACTCTGGGGCTGAGAACAGCTCTGTCTGCTGGTAGAAGGGCTCACAGAGCAGGGGCAGGCTGCCAACATTTCCAGTACTATACATAAATCACAGGATCCCAATTGAGAATGCAGAATTAGTTCTGTCCAAGAGTATCAAAGAAACACTGCAATTATACTGCAAAACAACAAATCAGGCCCTATCCCTAAGCTCTGGTTTTCCTTCCAGTTTCACTACTGTCAAGCAATAACCCAGTGTACACTGAATGTTAAGCAATTTATTAAGTATTCTAAGGCCAGAGGACACTGCACGTGTCACTCAGGAAAAGGCTCCTCACTGCACTCTGCAGGGGAGAGTGAACTGCCCTGCTAGGCAAGAATGAACCAAGAAAACTCTTTCTGCCAGGAAAACACAGGGCTGGGATATGCCTTGGAGCACTGAAACAGAGGCATTTGTTCCCCAGTCTGCATCTACTCACAGTCCATGATTCTCCCAGCCAAGGACTCAGCGCTGAATCCAGCGAAGACCACAGTGTGAACAGCACCGATCCTGGCACAAGCCAGCATGGCTGCCACTGACAAGGGGGACACAGACATATAGATGGCCACCCTGTCCCCTTTCTGGATCCCATATTTCTTCAGGGTGTTGGCAAGGCGGCAAGTCAGATCCTGAAGTTCCCTGTGGCACAGAAGGAATGTTGTCATGTGACTGCACAACCTGATTTACACGGGGTGAGCAAAGAAAAGATGAACTTGGGCAGAGTGAGGCTTCATGATCACCTCTGCACCTCATCTCAGCAGTACAGGGCATCTTAAAGAAGGGTGGCCTGGGGCATGCTGGTAGCCAGGCTGCTCCTGCCATTGTGGAGAGGAGAAGAAAGGGCAGAGTGGTACTTGCTGCAGAAGGACAGGAGAGAGAGCTGCAGGCACTGTCCAGAGCTGCCGGGCTGTAATGTGGCCACAGCAGCCAGTAAGCCAGGTGCTGTCATGCTGCCTCCAGAAATCAGGTTTCATTTCAGTCACTCCTGATGCCTTTTTTACCCATGAGACTCAGTCAGCAGCCACTGGGACACAAGTGGGATAAACACAAGATGAGATGGAAGTGTTGTCCAAAGACTCGCCGCACTGTTTAAGTCGGGCAACAGCTGGAAGTGCTCCACAACCAGGAGCTTCTCTTTAAATTGCAAGGGTAAGCAACACATTTGTATGCACAAGGACAGAAAGGAGAAGTCTGGAGGCACTTGTATGAGGGACAGATTTTACAGCTGGATCATCTGCAGCCCAACAGCATTTCAGAACACGGGTACTGCTGCCACTCTTGCACAGCGAAACTCAGGAACACCAAGAACAGGAACAAAGTCTCTTTTCATGGGAATCTGCTATGACATGGTGACAATAGCAAAAATATTCCCCTAAGGAAAGAAAAAGCATTTTGTGGGCAAGGGCTTGCACATTCCCTTATTCTGATGCCTGCACAGGGGATAACACAATCACAGGTACACCTAGGACCAAGATGTTGCCATGAACTGAACAGCTCTGTATGCCTGCAGAGGAAGGGCTTTGGGAACAAGGGACACTGTGCCAGGTGAGGAGCGGTGTCATGCCAAGGGAGGAGGTGCAGCACAGGGTGCTGACAAGGGGCAGCAGAGCACTCCTTGTGGTGCCAATCATCAACTGAGAGGAGCAGACTGGCAGAGTCTGCCAGGAATTGTCCTTTGGGTTCATGAACTCTGTGAGTACCAAGGCCCAGAGAAGAGAGACATCTTCTACTCTCCAGCATGTTCATCATCAACCTGCCACCTGTGAACCCTTAAAGGTTCTAAGCTATACCACCAGGGACCCCCATAACTTTTAACAAAGAAATTAATTTGTGGGGGTTGCATTCCTTAATAAGCTGTAAAGCATGAATCCTTATCTTAAGTATCCTCTTCTCCCATAACTGGCAATAGCTGCAAAAAAAAAGCCAATTTTCAACTGGTGGCTAAGCTGCAAATAAAATGAAAAGCTGTTTCTGGTTCATCAAATTTATTTTGTTCCTTTTTTTAAACCCTGGCAAGTTGGAAATAGAAACTGAAGTGCTCTGCTTTGGAAATATCTTACCAAAACTATGGGCTGAGAATAAGCAGTTTTTGGAGTGTCCACCCCTTAACTTGTCTTAAGCCAAGAGAGAAGACAAGGAAAATGAGACAAATCCAAGGCACAGCACTTCATATTATTTATTCTAAGACTATTCCTGTAGCATAAAGTAAATAGTCCATTTCTGAACTTGGAGAGGTGGCCAGATGTGTTCAGTGCCTGTTCTCTGGCAGTAGCTGGTAACAGCTGCCCCTGCAGAGTGACCACAAGCCTGCAGAAAGCAGGGATGGAGTAGCTGCACCCCAGACTGAATTCTCCCTAATCCCTTATAGTGGAAGATCAGCCTAAACTCTAAAGCACAACGTTGAACACCTCTTCCCAAGCCCCTCATGACCATGGAAGTGCACAGTCAGTCAGATTTATTATTTTGCTCTTACTGAGTTCATGAACGGAGCAACTCTGTGCAATAATGAATTCCCACCCAACCATTGGTTTGGTGCCTTGTCCTAAAAGGCCACATTTTCTGGTCTGGAATTTACCTGGTGCTGCATTAAAGAAAAATTTCAATGTGGATAAATAACAAAGAGGCAAAACAAAAGCTGCTCAACTACAAAGCACATGAAGGGAAACAAGCCCCAGAGAGACAGCTGTGAGAAAGTAAAATGAAAACTTCTCATCTGCAATGGAAAATACTCAAGTGCTTTCTGAGCTGCAGCCTGTTTCTCCTATACAGAAATGCCAGAGTATCTCTGGCTAAGGTGTGTTTTCTGAGCAACTCCATGATTCCTCTTGTTCCTTTTGCGTATTCAGGACTTGGTGACCACAATGGCAGAAGCTCTCATTGTTTTTTATGATTGTCTCCAATTTGACATTTGCTTAATGAGTGTGTGTAAGTAAGGTGATAGACAACATGGATCAGTCTTTAGCCATGGATCTATTTGCCTCTTCTTTCTATGCTGAAATGCTGGGATAGAGAGGCCTTGGAGGTCCCTCGAAGCTGCAGCACATGGAGGAATGGACACAAAGGCAAGGAAAAGGTGAATCCAAGAACGCCAACAAAGACATCCACAAATCCCTGAGCATCAGGCATGTCTTTTGGCTCCTGTGGCAGCAAGTCAGGCTTGCTCTCCAGGTCAAGAAAGGGAGTTAGCAGAAATACTGTGTCAGGAATCCTTCCCTTGACTCCTTCAAGCACACTTTGTTATCTAACAGGCAGGCAGTTGGTACAGGCAGGCAGCGTTTTACACACTGTCAGTCCTCAACCCAGACACATCCTGGGGAGGAATGAGCACTGTGCAGAGTCACTGCACCTAAGCAAACTGAGCAGGAGGAGACCACAGCCATCATCACCCTCCCCATCTGCTACTACTGCCAAGCTTGGCATTTGTAGCTCCTCCATCACACAAAGTCAGAAGAGCCAAGAGTAACTGAAACCCTCAAATCCAGCAGTGGCCCAGCTCTGACACAGAGGCAATGGCATGGAATGCTGACCAGGAGGTGTGTTGGTAGCATGGCACATCCACCTGCTGCCTGCATTCCCAAGGATTTCAGTGCAGCCACTCAGAGCAGGGCACTGCACTCAGCAGAGGGAGGCAGGAACAACCACCAGAGAGGAACAAAGCCATGGGGCACGCAGAGCGTCCTGGAGCACTCAGCTCCCTCTGTGCAAGCAGGGCAGACAGCAGGAGGATCTCAGCAGAGCCACTGCAGGAAAAGGAAATGCGCTGCAAGCAAAGGAAGTGCCCAGCCCCTCCTGACAGAGACAGACGAGAAACAGCAGAGTCAGTTCATAGCACAACAGTCTGAGGATCCTCTGCAAAAGCAAACTGTAAGAGCTGAGAGCAAATAAGAGAACAAATTGGATGGGAAAACACTGCTCCAGTGGGTAAAGTGCCAGAGCAGAGCAGAGAAACAGGGAAGCAGCAACCAGCTGGACCCAGAAGGGGAGACCATTTGCTAAGGAGAAAGTGCAATAGATCCAGTCTGTGCATTTAGAACAAAGCAAGCCAGGAAGATGGCAGAGGCATTAATGAACACAGACAAAGAACCAGAAAGAGACATGTGGTCCTGCTGCTGGACAAATGTGGGTATCAGTGGTAGCCAACAGGACCTATTTCTTTCTGTGTGATTTAGGATTTGAGTAAGATTAGAGTGTTAAGGGCTAAAACTAATAATTAACTCTTGTGTCTCTCTCTATAAGGTGTGCTTCCATTTTGTCCATAGATAAGGCTTTGAGCCTGTTGTCTTCCAGACTCATCACTCACTATGCAGGCATCTCCTCAGCTACCACAGCATCACTTCTAAGCACAAGATCTACAAGGCTGGCCCTCCAACAGAGCCAGCATATCATTGCTCCGGCCAGTCCTGTTTAATCTAACAGACAGCACTCCTCTCCCTGTCCTTACATCTCTGCTCAGGAACTGACAGACCATATTTGTCCCAGATCTCTCCCCAAATACAGCTTCCAGAGCCCATTGCTCAGTGCAGTGTCTGGAATAACTTCTGTAAAACCCATCAGAACCACGTGGCACTTCTCTGACGCATTTCAGGGATGCTTTGCAGAAACAGCCGTCCAGTAAGTCTGATGTTACCTTTTCCCACAGCAAGACAGTGTACAGCTTTCTACATAAAGGAAGCCACTTCCTTTTACATTAAAAAAAATTGCAACAAGACCTTCTTTGGGAAGCAGCCTTTTGCAAAATTATTCTAGACTTTTTCTTAATACATTCAATGCCATATACAGGCTTTGACAGTACCTGGTTTAGAGCCTTAGCCCAAGCCATGTTCTCTGCTGTCATGGCACAAAAGCTGGGTTGACTATTTCTTGCAGCAATCAGTTTATTTCCTGGAACCATAGTTTGGATTAGGCTGAAACTGTTTGAAAATTCAGGTCAAGTGTCCAAACTGGGCATTAGAGCACAACTGCCCAGCCTTCCTGCAGACATCCTGAACCCAAGGCAAGGGAAACCCCTTGTAACCTTTTTCAGGTGAGAAAGTGAAAAATCCATGAGCTGTCTTGGATGGGGAAAGCTGCAAGCCTGGGCAAGATTTACTTGCAACCCCAACTTACAAGGCAGCTCTGGAAAGATGGAGAGTTTTGCTGCCAATGGCAAGTACCATCATGGCTTCCAGCTACAGTCTTCACTGTGATCTCTAATACAATTTCATCTATTTTCGCTCAGGCTGAGGAATCCATTGGCTTTTTAAAGGCATAGCTGTCATGTTGCTCATGAAGATGTCCAACCACTTCTCTCCCACATACCTATGACCCTGATTTCTGGTCCTTTAGCTTTCCTCTCTCCCTACTTTGTATTTTGCATTTTGAACTTTCCCTCTGGCAGCAACATTTTCTGCACCAAAGTTATCACCCTTCTTTTGAGACCTGCAGCCCTTTTGAAAAAGAGGTTAGCTAATGCATTCTGCTGCCCACTTCCCATAGCTCCCACTGACAACAGCCATGGGATTTTGCAGATCCACTGGGTCACAGGTGGATAAACTGTAGAGACCATGGTAAACCAGGGAACACCAAAGAGAATAAATAACTCCATGTCAGACAGGGGGAGGGCTGGCATAACTTTAGCCGCTGTCTTCAACACCTCCTGTCGTTGAACTTACAGAGGCTGCAACCCAACAGCTCCGGCCACCAACTCCACCTGCTTTTATAAGGCACAGTACCTTTAAAAACCCAGGCTCAGCAATGCACTGGGGAATTCCTCTGCAAGGTTTCAAAGGCCCTGAGACTTGACAATATCCACAGAGCAGGACAAAACCCTCCTGGTCTGGCTGGACCCTTCTGACAATAAATTCAGCTGCCAGCTCACAGCACCACAGAGCTGCTAAGCCACTGCCCTTCCAACGAGCTTTTGGTGGCTCAGCCTCTGGAGAGCCAGAGAGCCTCTTCATAACTGATTTGCATGACCTGTCCCCACTTTGCTGACTGCAGCCAAGAGGGTTGTATTCCCTGTTGTTACAAAGCAGTAAAAACCCAAGTCTCTTACCTTCCCATTCAAAACCAGAGATAATTTGAAGCTCAGCTAAATTTCTACTTGATAAAAATGAAACCCACAGGAAAGAAAAAGCAAGAATGGACAGTGAACTTTTTTCCTGAAAGGCTGAACTGCATCAGCTAGAGAGACAGGACAAAACTCAGCAGTGAAAAAGATCATCACAACTGAGCTTGTAAGGGCAGCCATCATCTCCTGGTGCAAAAACAAAATGTTTCACCTATGGCTTTGGGTATCTTTGCCCACCAGCAGATGTTAGGATTCTTCCCCTAGCACACAGCACTTGAACTCTGCTGCACAAATACAACCCACCTTGCTGACAAGTGTGCACAGGGATGTGGGCTGACTGATGGCACAGCCCACCAGCTCTCTGCCCACAGCAGAGGCAAATTGAGGCCTTTATTTCTGCCAAGGATGAGCTAGCTGGGACAGCACTTTCCAGTGCAACTGTGCTTCCTGCCAGTGCATGGAGGACATCCCACTGATGAAGGTTTTTCCCCTTCCTCAGGGAGGAGAAAGCCTGTTCCAGCCCTTTTCCTGCATATCCACCTTCTTCCTTTGCAGGCTGTGATGGGAACAAGGCCAGCACTCAGCTGTTTTCTTGTCCCTGACAAGTCCCCAGAGGAGAAGGCAGAGAACCAGGCCAGCAGCTGCACCTTTCCCTGTGTCACCCAGGGCTTATCTCTGAGGAGAAGCAGCTCACAGCAGCAAGCTTTGCAAAGTAGATAATGCAGAAAACCGGTGCCTTGCAGGATGTTGCACATAAGCCCTGGACAGCTCTCTCCCAACTGAATCCATGACCTTACTCAAAGCTGGTCCATAAGGCAGTGCCCGAATTAAAGTCTTTGGTTTCCTAGAGTGCTAAGTCCTTACTCTAAGGCCGCTGTGCCATTAAGAGGCATCCAGATCCTAAGGAAAGGGGCATCTCTCTTCTGCCAAGACATGTCCAGCATCCCTCTCACTCCCCCTTTACGCTGAGGCTGATGTGCTACAGAAGGCTCACCAAGGACTACCAGCATCCCAGCTCCTGGGCCACTTCCTTCTCTGATATGCTTTCCCTCACAAAATTTCTAGCTCAAATAAGGCACTACTGCAAAAGGTTTTCAACTAAGCTCTGCCTCAAAGGGAAGTCAATGCCAACACACTGTGGGAAAAGCTTCCTGACTAATTTAAAACCTGTAAAAATGCAGCCCAAAGACCACAGAAAAGGCAAAATACTCACAGAGTATTGCTGTTTTCAACAAAGCTATTCCTGCCTTAATGAGATAAGCAGAGAACCAAGTGACCTGTTTTACCATGTGATAGGACCAAAGTCTCTTGAGAAACTCAAATGCAGTCACATCTGACCCGTAGTATCAGGCAGACACAGAAACATGGCTCTCAAATACAGGCAGAAGTTTGAAAATAGAGACTGCCAATACATCTTCCACTTGGATGTTCTCCTTTCTGGTACCAGTTACTGTATCTCTGTAAGGCTGCACAAAGTAGGGTTCCGTTTTCAGATATGGGTTACTTGTCTATGTCACAGCAATCACAATTCCACAGGCTGAAAATATACTTTCTTCTAAATGCACTTGGGCATGGCCAGGGGAAAAAAACAGTCCTGTTGCTGTTCAGAAAGGCCGTCCCTTATCTCCAGAGATTGCAGATAAGATGTTTGAGTGTCTGCAGCAGCTCAGTACATTTCAGGTAGCAGCCTAAGGGGGAGGTTAGAGCTGCCTTGAATGAGGCTGTGCTGTCTGTTGGGCTGCTTCTCTTATCAGGTTGATCTGAGCACAATTGCCACCTCTTTCTTACCCCTTGTTTTCATGCCTGAGGCATAAAGAGAAAGTTAAAAGTGCACAAACCAGGGAGAAAAACATACCATACATAAACTCTGGGGGAAACCTTTTGTGTCATCTCCGTATTTACCACCAGAATGGCAAAATGCAAAAGCACTTAGCCAAGCTACCCAGCTCATTACAACATATTTATATCGTAACAGGCCTAAACATCCTGCCAAATAACAATACCAAGATTAAAACCAATGCACTCCTTTCACAGATTTATATCAGACAGTGTTTATTTCTGTTGCATGGAGCACTAACTTCTCAACACCCACTCCTCTCTGCTGACCACTTTCCTCACTTGAATGAATAATGTTTCCAGGAGCTTTCATAAATTTTGGAGATTAATCAGACCACTAGAACATATTCAGACCCAAGGAGCCCTAGGAATCCCAACAAGTTCCAGAAAACATTCTGTAAAGGTCTGATGCTAGGGACATTCTTCATCTCCTCTGCTTTCTGATCTAGCAGAACAAACATCTGGCTCCCTGAGATTCAGCAGCTCAAAGATTTGGCTCCCTAAAACATGCACTGATGAACATACAAGTCTGGGAAACATTTAAATCTCACTACAGACAGAGATGATGTAAAAGGCAGGACTGTCTCCTAAACGAGGGCACATAGCAAGGAGAATAGAAATATGCTTAAACCTGCCATATTCTAACAAATCCTGCAATCTATAGTATCAATAACAAGTCAGTGTCAATCAGAACAGTCTCAAGGTTGCTCTGAACTGCAGTGAGGATGGGAAAGAGAAACATGGAGAGCTTAAAATCCCCTCCAGCCAGGGCTCAGTATCAAGCTGTTGACCATCAACACAAGATGTTTGCACCAAGACGTTTGCTACTATGTTGAAACCAGAAGCTACTCACAGAAATTTTCCCATGTGTATCTCCAGCAAACAAAAAGGAAACTGTCAGGTGAAAAAATCCCATTTCCTGTGTCCCCCACACCGCCAGGCATAGTGAGAAGGTGCCATACCTGTATGTGACATGCACTGCAGTGCCAGGTTCATCTCTCTCCCAAATCAAAGCCACTCTGTTTGGAGACTTTTCGACGTGCTGATCCAAGCAATTTACTGTAAAAAAACCCAAAGGTTTAAACAAAGCCTGAACATACAAAAGGTGCTTTGTAAACCAAGCTTGGTCAAGTGCAACAGCAAGCAAGTGCAAGATGAAACATCAGTTTTTGGGTTGCTAGACACACACTAATGTATAACAGAGGAACTGAGAGCATTTGCAGCTCCAGTAAGGCTATACAACAAATTCTACACTTAATTGGCACAGTGGCCATAGAGATGGATATCCACGAGAGGCCATGACGAATTCAGATATGGGCTGAATTCATGGCTCAATTCAGCCATTTAGCTCCACTGGCTAAACTTAAGCCAGCCCAAATCCTTCCCCTGCTCCCAACAGCACAAAGACAAGACACCCTTTTGATGTTTTTGCTCCCCAGAGCAGCATTTCACTACAGAACTCAGACAGTCTTCCTCAGCTGGCATATTTAGCACTGCACCATTTGGATTTTCTAATTAAAGCTCATGTGAAACATTCTTGTTCCAGGGTATAACAAAGAGCTTAACCTCAGCTAACTGAAAATGTCTAAAACTGTAGGATCTATGGTAACCTAAAAGTTCAGACATCTACAAGTTATCAGACCCATGGGAAAGATTAATGTGTCTCAGGCTATGTATTCCACCTCCTAAAATTTAAAGGTATAAAATTTCCTTTTAAAGGTGCATTTCTCCCCCTCAGCATCTTGAAGTGGAGGACTTAGGGAGAGCAGCCAACCTGAAGAAATTTATAGAATCCACAAAAGAAACCTGCCTGCATGTCCAGTAGCAACTTGCCTGATAGTCAGAGAACATCCTTGTTAAGTATTAATTCCAAGCCTATATGACACTTACTGCATTGCAATCTTTCAAAGACAGTTACTTTATTTCAATAGGCAACTAGTCAGGGACACTGCTGTATAACTCAGAGAAAACCTTTTTAAAAATTGCTGGATTTCAGATCATATTTCCTGGAAATATTAGTACTGATGGGAAAGGATGTCATTTTTCCAGATATATTAAAAAAAAAGTTGTGTGCTGTAGTAGCTTTGGCTGTTCTGTGATCACACCATCACACCACCACATGGGGTGGGAATGAGCCCCTAAAGGTGCACAGAGAAAGAATTCCTCAGAATTTAACACATTTCATTGCAAGACCAAGTGTTAGTCTCAAAAATTTGAAGAAGTGTTCTTCAGCTGTTTAAAGTCTTTTATTTTTAATGCAAAACCCTGCAGCAGTACTATAAAAATAAGACAAAGCCATTTCTTAAGCCATCCTAATACGATACAAGAGGACAAAATCCCTAGTGGGGAATTTTTTAAGCAGTTATACACTGGTTTCCTCTGCCTGTGTTCATTGCTGTGGCTTGGTCCACAACAAGTAGCAACTCTCACCTCCAAGCTCCTTGCAGCTACACCCTCACATACTGTGCCACACTACAGTGAATCACAAAATGTCATTCATTGCAGAAACAATTTTTGCTACTCCTGAGCAGCCACACCAGCCTTCAGAGAGAATTTCTGCTGCAGAAAGCCCTGGCTGAGCCAAGTGGGAGCTTTAGCTCTGTGCTCAGTAAGAGCCAGCAGGTGAACCAGAGCCAAGTGCTATTATTTCCTTCCTGATCTTAGGCTTACATGAGCCTTTTGCTCATTTTACAAAATAGAATTTAGTGACCTTCCCCTTACTACCACACGCTAGTGGTTTCTCCATACGTTTTCTTGCTTCCTTGACTGCTCAGAAACAATTAATCTCAGTAAGACAAATTCCTGAGAATGTGTCCTGGTGGGAAATGCAGTAGTTTGCCAGGTTATTCTCCTGGCCAGGAGGTACAGCACAAGAAATCCAGACGCTCTTAAGCTCACAGGTCCCCAGAATCCTACTGCAAGGGCCCCCAAGCAAAGAACATCAGATGACTCAGTTGCTCATGGTTCGGCTGTGCTGAGAGACGTGCACACAGGATGTTCTGGATCAGGGACCTGAACTGTTTCTGCACAGACAATGTTCAAATCAAGAGGTGAAAGGACAAAATCGGAGTCTCCTAACAGAAAAACAGCCACTTGGCTGTGGCAAAGTACTGCCTTCATCATGCTTGAAAAGAAAACCAGCAACAGCAAACCTGTTTAATTCTGTGCATCTGTTTCAAAGGCCTACGATTTCCTTTTATGCATGCAAAAAAAAGCTGTGACATTTTCTGTCTGCTGAGGAACCAGACCCAAGGCCAAGCAATATCTGGATATCAAAGATCTGACAAGGGTTCCAGAAGAAACTGTTGATCCCACTCTACAGAGGAGAGAAATAGATCCCTGATAGGCTGTGCTCAGACAAGATCTTCCTTTCAACAGGAATTAATGACAACAAAACTCTGGCTAAAACCCTCTGATTGCTGGGTGCTGGACACAGGGCTGTATAAGCTTGGGATCCACTGCTGGGCATCATCCCTGGGAGGAGACACTCTCTTATGTTCCCTGGAAGACCTGAGGAGGATTTCCTCTTTTGGCTGTCAAAAAAAAGTGGCCAGAGATGTTACAGTTACTGCACTACTGAACGGGCACCCTCCCCGAGGAACAGGAAATTAAGGTCAGAAATGTTCATCCCTGTTAAAAGACATCACCACTGAGTGGTACCCTGGATGGGGCTGGGGCTCACTCCCATCGGATGAAGCAAAGCAGCAGCACACAGGAGCCTTCGGGGCAGACATGGCATGGACAAAATTCAAAGGCAGTCAGGGCAGCCAGAGCAAATTTTACTCTTGTTTCATGTTGAGTGGTGAAACTGGAGGAAAATACCAAGATCCTCGTTTAAAAGAAAAAAAAAAAAAAAATCCCTGCAGCTTCTGACATAAAAGCCTGGGACCGTTCCCCACCTGTGGATCACCCTGAGCCACCACGGGGCCGGGCAGCACCCGGCAGAGCCCAAATTGGGCATCCCATCCCGGGGCCCATCTCCGCAGGTCGAAGGGCGGCCGCCCGCGATGCAGCACCCGGGCAAGAGGCTTAGCCAGGGTTATCCTGATTTCGGATTTTCTCCCCGTTTCCAGCATTTCGCAATTCCTGGCTTGTTTCCTCCCAGCGCCGCCCAACCTAAATCCTCGTTTTCACCCCCAAAGACGGGCGATGGCGAAACTT
>VXBC01002727.1:371873-416380 GCA_013399945.1 Ploceus nigricollis | reverse complement strand
GCGCTCCGAGCCCTGAGAGGCTCCGCCGGAGGGAGCGGCCCCGCCGGGTGGTACCGGGGGCCGCCGCCGCCGGTCCCGGTGTCGGAGGGGGCCGAGGTGCGAAGACATCCACGGCCTTGTGCCGGCCCGGGTTCTAGAGAAACCCACGGAGGGTGTCGGTCACCTCAGGAGAACATGTGCCGCCCGGGGCTGGGCACGGCATCGTGCCCGGGGCCGCCGGGTGCCTGTCCAGCCGCACGGGAAATGTCAGCCCGCTCCGTAGGGGTCTCTGGGGAGGGAGCGCTTCTATCGCGTTATATTGGGATAACTCCCTGGTGTTCGGGTTTCAGGCAGGAGGCTGAGAGTTTCTCCTTTTTGGCGGGGTGGAAATGGTGCTTCTGTGTGCGTGGCCGTGTCTCCTGAAGCTTTGGGGCTCAGAGTCTCCTGCTATGGTGTCGGTATTGCTCGTGGCGCCCAAGCTGACATTGCGGAATGTGTCCATAGTCGTTGTGTTTTCCCTGCATTCCGGGAGAGGAGGTATCCGGTAACCTGGGTCTGACCCACTGAGGACTCTCGAGATGAACACCGTGACCTTGACGTGCATCTAGGATTTAACAGGGAACCAGAATGCTGTACGAGGCACTGAAGTCACACCGTCACTCTGACAGCTGCTTGCATGACAAGTTCAAGACCCACTGTGTGTTTTGTGGGGTGGGAACTTCAATACCTGTTGGTATCATGTTTCTGAGTAGTTCAAACCAAGCCTGTTTTGAATTTTCTTACGCTTGCAAGGTGGTTTGATTGATAGAAGGAAAGGTTTCCTAATTCTGTCATTTCACATGGATTTCTTCTAATGTCACTGAAAATGCTGCCTTTTAGCAATAAACTTCTCAGTGAGTCACAACAGAGATTTTCAGCCTGGGGACTTCCTACGAGTGGAATTTAGCCTCGTGTTGTGTTGTGCCACAGGGTGTGCTAATGCTCCCTCAGCTCGTAGGTGCTGTGCCTGTACAGGTGCTCTGACTGAAGAGCGACAGTTCTGTCTCACGAGTGTCAGTGTGTCACCACATTCCAGTGTGCTGCCTTCTTTTGAGAGGATAAAGAGGGGCAGAATAGGAATGATGTGCTAATGTTCTGGCTTTCTTCCTTTGTGTGCCAGTGATCATCCAGCTCATAAGGAGCATCCTCATGGTGGTATAGGTGGAATCAGAAACTTTTGAGGTGCAGTTCTCATTAATGGTGTATGTGGTATTCACTGCTGTTAGTGCGGTGTGCTTTTTCGTGCTTTGTGATAATCTCATTCCTTCAGGAGTAGACTGTGTTCCTCTTCTCTGGCGAAATAAAACACTGGAATCTCTTGTAGGACACTTATATCACACCTTGGGGACACCTGCCTAACCTTTTTTTTTTTAATAGTCCTCAAGGGAAAAGTCAGCTCCTTATCAATGCTCTTGGTCCTCCAGAAAGGAGTGTCTCTAGTGCTAGGAAATCTATTCCATCAGCCCCCAGCGTTGATGCTCATGGCCCATGTGTGGATTTCCTTCCCTCTCCGTCCCCAGTGTTTGTTGGTGAAGGCAATAGGCAGCCTGGAGCTCTCCTCCAGTGGAAGCAGTTGGCACTTGTTTTTCAAAGCAGGAATGATCAGACAGATCCAGGAAGAGCCAAATCCATCTTTCTTCTCTATCTTCAGTGTGGGAATCCCTTCATGCTATATCTTGTTCTCTCTTATGGAAAGATTGACTCATCACTTTATGGTTTATCAGGTAGCACACTCCTCTCATGTGGGTCTTGCCGTGGGCTCATCTCTTCAATTGTGTCCTTTCAGTTTTCTGCCTTAGTCTTACCTGTGTGTGTATCAATGTGCAGGGTCCAGAAAAACACTTTGGGGGTGGTTCCTCATCCTGGGAAGCTCCTAGGTTAGATTTGCCAAAGCTCCATAGTGACCTTCCAGTAACATTGATTCACTTTGAAAACAGAGCAGAGGACAGAAAATAGGTCTTTATGGAGGAATAGGTGTTTATAAAATCTTCAAGGACTTTGTAAACTTCCTTCATTTTTAAGGACATGTGGACTTAATTGGTATCTTCTACTTTGAGTATTGCAAGGCACAGCTGAATATTTGATGGAGTGATTGTAGAAGCATTTGCTAAAAAACTGTTTTTGCTCGGCTGGTTTACTGAGCAAGATACAGAGTGGACACAACCAGTGCTTCCCTCCCCTTCTTCCCTCAAAGATGACAAAAAAGTGGGTATTCCTCCGAAACACCATGGAATCCCCTTAAATGTCATTGTGGGACACAATCCCGTTGGAATAAATGTTAAGATTGCTTTGAGAGGGAGGAATAAGGAAGGCCAGCTATGAGACCTCCTTCCCTAGTCCAGAGGAGAAGTGGGAGAATCTGTTGGGTATTTGTTGAAACTTTAGGAATGAGAGGTGAGGGAGATGGTGTGGCTTTTACATGGTGCATCTGAAAATTGAGACTCCCTTGCATGTGAGAGTTTCCCCAGCTAGAGCTGGACAGTGACAATCCTTGTAGGTCAGGCCAATCCATGGTCTTCTCCACAGCAGTGTCCAGTGCCTGTGGATCACACGGTTGAGAGCCAGAGCAGTTATCCCCAAAAATATAGAAAATAATCTAGCATTGGCAATGTGTCTTTGGACATTAATGTATCAACTGATTTTTCACATGAACTTTTCTGGTTTTTTGGAGACTGGTGGATACATCAATATCTTAGATTCAACGGGGAAAATATAAAACTGCCACAGTAGGTTTTTTCATGGGATTCACAATCCCTTGGTCCCTTTTGGTCTTACCCAGTCCCACACTGTTTTCTGTTGGACATTCTCCACTACTCAAGAGCTGCACACATGGGAAAGGATTTTTTTTGTAGTTGAGAAGGAAGATGTTGACAGTGTGATGGACTGTAGAGCTAATCAAACAAGATGTGTTTGGAAACTCTTTCCTTTTGGTGTCAAGCTGTGTCATCTTTAATTTGGTGAGCAATATGAAAGGAACACACTGGATCCTGGGCTGGCTCCAGCCGGATAGGTGCAATGGAGAGCAAGGAATGCCTGTGGGCACAGATTTCCTCTTAGAAGAAATGAGGCATCCCAGCCTTCAGAAAGAGATCTGGTGTCAGCTGTGGCAGATGGAAGTGGATTCCTCTCTGTCTGTGCAGCAGGAGATGTTGTCAGGCCCACTGGCAGCCCAGGAGCTGCCTGGGTACAAAGCTTTGGTGGCCTCCCAGTCAGGACAGGACAAAGGGAGACATTGATGTCTGGTGTAAAGGTTTTGAATTACAGGATCATATACTCAGCTGCTCAGGCCAAACCCCTGGATTGCTCCAGTCCTTTCTCTACCAGTGACCAAGAGATGATGCTCAAGGAAAGGCTAAGAAGATGGGCACACTGTGCTTGCCCTGGTTACACCCCTTATCACCTTTGGGGTGCAGGATGCAGCTTTTCAGCCTTTTTATTTGTTGGCCTGAGTAACTTTCCACATACACAAGGTGTGACCTGTGTGCTAAGAGCACTCTGTTGTGAAACCTAGCTCTGCATTCCTATGTGTTTTCCTCTCTTTTAGCCAGTTACTGCTTTTAGAGAAACTTTAGTTTTATCCTGGAACATCCTAATTTCCAAGGCCTTTGGCCTGATACCACGCATGTGCTTGTTGAGTCTTCCTAAATGCACCTTGCCTATCCTAATAGATCTATAAATCAGGGCTTCTCCCTTCTGCCTGCCACTTAGTTTAATTTTTAATCTTCAGTTTTCTAAACATGTCTGTTGTGGAGGACTGATTTTCCAGATCTTCTGCAGAACTCTTCAAAATAAACAGCAGCCAAAAATCCTTGGTATCTTCTTTCTGATCTTTCCTTCAGTCTTTCTATTTCTTATCTGTCCATCATTTAGCAGACTGGCTGGGTGGCCTCTCATCATGTATGGGTAGAAAATATGTAGATTTTATCCATAAGAATTTACTTAATCTCTTCTACATCATCAGGAAAAAACATCATTACTTGGACTAATTTGCACTGTTTTCTTCTTTTGCTCACATCTTCTATTCTAAAAACCTTCTGTTTTTAGAAGTAAATCAGAATTAAAATGAAGTAGAAGTTGCACTGGCCAAAGAATTTTCTTTCTTTTCTTTTTTTTTTCTAAAGGTGATACATTTCTGTTCAACAAAGTGGAATTATTTGTAAGTTATATTTAAAATTTCATCTTGGTAATATATCCTGATCTGCATGAGGAAGCTGAAGTTCCCCATTGCCTCCTGTTTCCTAAAGGCACAGGCCATCTGTTCTCACATGGCAAATCACTGTTACTGCTTTATTCTGGTCTGATGGGGTGGCTTTACTATTACATTTTTTCCATTTAGCCTTGATACAAAATAATTTCTTTATCTCCTGTGAGTCTCTCTGTTTATTTTGTAGTATGTAGTACAGTTTCTCCCCTGGAGTGACCTGGCCTTTTTCTGTGTACCTTTTCCATGGAGCACTGGAGAATGTCCCTGGGTAGCTCCGTGTACATCCTTGAATCCATTCATCCTTGTTCCCTACCATACCTCTGAAACCTGTTGGATCTCTTTGGTTTTTTGGGTTCCATTTAAATACCTTATAATCCTGAAACTTCTCTTTCTCTGTGTGTGTGTGATGTTTCTTCTAAAATTCAGCCCATTTTTTCCCTGAACTTGTAGTTCTTTGTGAGAATCTGCCTCCCAGCACCTGCTGTGCCACTCCTACCCCAGACTTATATATAGCTTCTTGACATGCAGCTTAAATTCTTGGTACCTGTTCTGCTCACTGAAACAAGGATATGGTGTAGCTGTCCAGTACTTTCACCTTCACAGAGGCATCAGCACAGTGCTTCTCTTGATTGGACACTCTAATAAATTGTCTGGCTTGTTTCCCTCATTTCGTGAACGTTGCTTGTTTGCTTCCTGTATCACCTCAGCCAGAGAATAGAAGTCACCTTTGTGGTGACATTGTATTAGGAAACTTAGACTTTGTGGTCTAATTATGTCTTGAATTATTTAAACAGAATCTAGCTGCATTCGACTTCTAAAATTTACTAGTTTAGGAGTTGTGCAAGTAATTTATCGAAACTAACTGATTTATTTAAATTTTGTTATCCTTGGGGGGAAAAAAAAGATTGCCTCAGGCAGAGTTACTCCAGTGTTTTTAAGCAGAAGGGACTGAATCTTGTCATCTCACAGAAGGCCAAGAGCTTCCTGCTGTGGCGACAAACACAGAGCACAGCTTGACTGAAGCTGAAATGGATCTGAGGTCTGCTCCTCTGTTGTGCTGCCACTTGCATTTGACTGACCCTACAGTGAACCAATTCATGAAGCTCTAAGCCAAGGAAATGCTCTTATTTTATTAGGAAGAGGAATCATTTTTCTGCTAGTACAGGTCACTGAACCCATGGTGGAATCCTACATACATGAGTTCAGAGCTGGAAAGAGAGAGGGGAACTGTTTCTCTTCATTTCAGGCAGATTTTTCAGTTGGCTAATTAGGAACCTGAAGCTGTGGATCCAGCATTGAGGTTTGTAGAATTTATGGGGTAATGTAGGTAATATGGTGTAACACTGCTCCCATTAATTTTCACCTTTCATTCATTAGCATCTAAGCACCCAAAATGTGATTTTTGGATGGGTGTTGGGTTTTATGGGTTTTGGGTTTTTTTTTTTTTTTGTGTTTTTGCTTTTAGTAAAATTGGCAGTAGCTAAAGCGTGCCTTCTTAGAGTGACCAACCTTGGTCTGAAAAGAGAATCCACCATCTTTCTTGTTCCAGATCCTGTCCTTAAGGAAAACACCCATGAAAAACTAATTCGCAGTTGTCAGGTTTCAGCTTCTAGCAGAAAGTGAGCTAGAATGTCAGAGCTCTTCAGTTTCTTAAGTTTTCATAATAGGGAGGTACTTCTCTACTACATTCCCTTGCTTTTGGGGGTTTCTTTGGGCTAAGTTCCATGCATTTCAGAGAGTTTAGTTTTCAGGTGGAAGGCACCTTCCAGCCTTTTTTTCTGATTCTGGATTTTTAGTAGCCATGTGGCATGGATTATTGGACTTTATCAGTCTCTACTGTCTCTCACCAGTAGGCAAGGACTGGCAAGAGGCAAGAATTGCCTCCCTTTTTTTTTGTGCTTCTCTCTGTAGCAGTGCTCTGCTCTGTGTGCATGACCTCTATGGCTTATTCATAGATGTCTAAGCATGAGTTTGGTTGTATTAAGAAGCATTTTCTTGAAGATGCACATTTTCTTTCTGCTGTTCCTCATTTCTGTGAAGAAATAAGGAGTGGTTGCTTCTCAAGCAGAGACAAGGCTTATGGGGCTTTGTTCATTGAGCCAACAGGACACAAAAGAAAATGTAAAAGGTGGAAATGCAAAGGGCAGGTAGTCAAGTAGTTTGTCACTCTTGTGACAGTTATCTGGGGGAAATGACAGGAGCCATTTGGTTTCCAGGGCTCAGAGCTATCTGGTTGCATAGGTCCTGCAGCCTCTTTTCAAGTCTAGTGGCAGCTCAGGAGCTGGTATTTCTGGTGTGCTTGTTGCTTCTTTTGCAAAACACATTTTCTTTAACCTTGCTGCCTGTGTTTCTGATTGGGATGAGATTATATACATTTTTTCCCCTTCCAAACATCTCAGGCTGGACTTGAACCAGTAATTGTTCTGTCTATGGAGTATTTATTATTAGAAGCATTCACCAGGAGCCAGCTTACTCTGGCAAGCTGAGCATAGAATGCACAATTACTCATTTCAGGTTGAGATAGGTTTGAAGAATTGCTATGGGCATTGACCAAGTCACGTACAAAATTTACTTTTCCAGTACTTTACTACAGCTCTGAATAGAAAATCATTTTTACATTAAAATATAGCATAAGGTTCATGATGCTTTTATATATAGAAACAAGTTCTGACTATATTCGTTCTGTAATAGGAAATTCTCAGAATCCAGTTACTTGGCATAGCACTGGAAAATTAAGGATCAAAGAATAAATGTGTTTTATGTCAATGAATCAGTCCAGAAGAACACATTTTAAAGTTTTGTTGGGGGTTTTACTGGTGTGGTTTTTGATTGTTTGTATTGGGAGTTTTGTTGGTTTTTAGGGTTTTTTTCCCTGACACAACAAGCTGGTGTAAAATCTACGTACAAGAATTTTTCTATCTTTTACTAGGATGTTCTTGCATAGACTAAATACCACCACTGGAAGCTGTGCAGAGACTGTGAGGGTGCAGTACTCCAGGGATTCCTTTGTTGGAGGCTCTTCCTCAGAGGCACCAGCTTGAGCTGTTACATCATTGCTACACCAACTGTTTCCAAAGGAAAATGAGTTGACATCTGTGTGGACTCTTGGTGTGCTTTTGGGTTGGGTCATGCAGCAAGAGTCTTATGGAAAGAATGTGGGCTTTTCATATCAGCAGGGAAGAGTGTGTAGTGGAGAGGAAATATACAATTTGGTAGAATCAGTACAGTTACCTGCAGAAATTGATGCATTCCCAGCCCACACGAGAGGCACTATGGGAATCTGTAGGAATTACCCAGCCCAGTGCAGCTGTAAATGCTGTGGCCAGGCAGCCTCTGGGACAAGGTGCTGTTGTGGCAGTGACCAGAGGCAAAGGCTAAATTTGATAGACTCCAGGACTATGTGTAAGAAGGACTGCTCAACAGAAGAAGAGAGACAGTGGGAAAAGTGGGAAGCAACCCAAAATGGTGATGGAGTAGGGACAACTGAGGTAAAACTGATTCTTCCAAAGAAATGTTTAATCACTCCAGCTGGATGGTTTAATGAAAAAGCTCCAGGGGGAACAGAGGCAATAGCTAACAAAGTAGAAAAGGTATGGATGGCTCCTGAGAATCACAAACTCTCTTTGGAAGGTGTTTGGCTAACAGGAACTTAAATCCCAGTGGTGTCCAGCTTACTGGATGCATGTGAACACTTGATGCAGTATGTTTTCTGTATGCACAGAGTTCAAAGAGCAAAGTGTGCTCAGTGGTATCCATCCACTCCACCTGAAATGCAGGTACATTATATACAGCTTGGAATTGAAGTGTTAATTAAGGCATTCTTTAGGAAATCCAAATTAGAACCTGTGCAGGAAGGTCCATGTACTGTTTTATTGTGTTCCTAGTTTGCTGTTAAAGATTCAGGTAAGGAAAATTGAATATGCCATTCTCACATCAAACAAGTAGTGATGATCAACCAGTTGATAAATGACTGGCTTCTGAGAATCCTTCATGATTTTGTATTGGGAATCAGTTAAGTATTTGTGCACGGGAATCTATAACCTTGGACTCTACCCTGTGATAATCTTGTTAGTTTCAATTCTGTTAAGTTTGTTATTTAAGTGGCAATGTTATAGAAGGACAGTGGTTCAATGCCTCAAAATTGTTTTCTTTTCCCTTTTACTACATTAGCAGATGAGATTAATTAAGATAAAGGAAGAACTGTTGAGGAACACACCTGGTGCAGGTAGCTGGGTGTGCAGCTGCAGTGCGAGCTGCAGGTTGTGCCCTGGATGGCAGGAAATGTCTGGAGGCCCAGGCAAGGGGCCTTGGACTGGTGCCACTCCTTTGCCAAACAAAGGACATGGGGACATATAGGTCTGGCTGGCTGGTTCATCCAGAGGCTCTGTGGAACCCAAATAAAAGAGGAGAAGAGCCCAAACCAAATATCCCTATTTACCAAGAGGCACATGCAAGGGGCACGAGGAGCACAGCCTGTAAGGGCACAAAAGTCCAGTGGTGCCAGTGTGACTCCCAGAGTGGCTCCTGAATGGTCAAACAGGAAAATTTCCTTAGCCAGCTGTCTGCAAACTAAAAGGGGATGAGACAGAAGATCAGAGAATGAAACTGTAGGTTTGCAGGCAGCAGAGGAAGGATGAACCTGCTTCCCTGAACATGCTCCAACTAGGGGAAGAGTTCCTTACAAAAATGGGAAAATGGTTACAGAAGGGCTGTAGAGAGATGATTTAAGTGACTAACAGTTGGCGTGATTTGTCATGTTTTTGTCAGTCCCAGGAAACCTCTTCTGTGTAATAACAAATAGAATATCTGTTGTGATCAGCATTGGGCTTGAAGACTGAAAAAATTTTGTCCCATTTAGTCTCATTTAGTCTGATATGACATCAGTGCAGCAAGTGGCAGTTGCCCCACTTATGCTAATTTTTATTACGAAAGTGCTTGGTAATATGAAGTCTACATGGCAAATCTATAAATACATGAGTTTTCCTAGCAAAATACCCTGTCTTCCAGAATTTGAATCAAATTATGGCATCTCTCATCAGGAACTTACTGTTATGTTCCTAACTTCTAAAGACCTTTCTGACAAGTTTATTTAATACTTGATGGTTATGGTGACTGCATCTATCATAAAAATTTTTGAATGGGTAAGATGAACACAGCTTTCTCTGGAATGGAGGTTTAAAATGTTTGATCTTAGTCTGTGGGCCCTTTAATAACCTGATATAATAGGTTATAACAAGACCATTGAGCAACAGATGTTATCAGTTTGCTGTGTGCCTGAGTGGTTTTTTTCAAGATAAAATCCTGTTCTTCAAGAATAAAGACTGAAGGAAGTTGAATTTGTGTTGACCACTCCGAGAACTGACTTGGAATGGCCACATTTGATAGAAGATGAATAACAGGCTCTGCACAAAAGCAGAGAGAAGGGAGAGGACGTGCCTGATGGGACATTCTGCATTCCCTGAGGGTCCCTGAGGTCACACTCTGGTCCAGGATCAGGTGATGACAGCATACCCTTGTGTGTCAGGTGTAGGTTGAGTCTGATATCATAAGTACAACCTATGTTTAGTTCTTGCTTTTATTCAGATATATTTGTTTTGGCTGCCAGCAGACTACTCAAGCTTTTCGGTAGTGATTTATATTGATTTTGCAGGTACAGATACTTAAGCTGCAGTTAAATGTTCGTTGTAAGCAAACCATAATGCTTGCCTGTTAAATTAGTGGAGGTTGAGCTGGTTATGATATCAGAGGGATTTTCTGGAGCTGGATTTAATATTCTGCTTGTTTCAAATTTGGAGCAACTCTGTCAAGGAGATTGGTGGAAGATAATAATAGACTTTCCTTTCAAATTGTCCTGCTCCCCATTGTTTTGCTTTTACTGCTGAGATGTATTTGGGGAGGATTAGGATCACATAAACCCCTGGCAGTGTAGGCGTGCTTATCTGGTGTGCGTTCCTAATGATTTGTTGTCATAATTACCTGTGCTGATTCTCCCTGCAGATAGGTGGGTTTGGCACAGAAATTACTGGTGTGTCTGACTGCTCTGTAATGTGTGTGAATGCAGTCTCTGGCAGTGTGGTGTTGTTTGTTTGGGGGTTTTGTTTGATTTCCTCTAGTCCTATGCTGTTGCTTTCACTGTGCAGGCAGTGATAATTCAGTTGGCTGTGCAACTGGGTAGCCATAATAATGCTGTCAAGGTGCATCTGTTACCGTGTTTAATATGTATGCTCTGTTCAGTGCAGCCTCCTGTTAGCCGAGAATGTGGACCTTGATTGATTGCAGCCTGTCTTGATTGCAGCTTTTTTTGTTTGTTTTTCCCAGTTACCCCCTAATGGTCATAAACCATTCAAAGATGAAATATAGTCCCAGCATCCTGCAACCTCACCTTTAGATGTTTTGATTTTTACAGAAGTGAAATGCTGTGAACAGCAAGTCCAGAATTTCTAAGGCTGGTTCCATTCCCTGCCTATGAGAAGAATATGTCACAGAGGAGGCTTTAGGCTGCAGCTGATGGGAGCTGAGCCTGCTCTCTAAGTGGGGTTTGCTGCAGCAGGGGCAGGCAGTGAAGGGAGATGTCTTCAAGGAATAATTCAGAACCTTACGAGCTCCTGCTGTCAGACCTACCCTAACAGTGTATGGCTTGTTTTTCATTGCTGTTTCAAGTTCAGCAGGGAGTGTGGTGTATTCCAGGGCTGAGGGGCTGTTAGTCCAGTGCACTGTATTTTTTTAAATCAATTTATTTTCCTGTACTGTTATACACTTTCCTACCCTGATAACACAATGCTAGTGTATGGCACAAAGATATAAGGGGTTTTGGTTTGTTTCAATGTGAGTGATTTCATTTTTATGGTTAGTATTGTGGGTTGGAAGGAGATGGTGTTCGAAAAACAGTGAGGAACACTGAGTCCATGCAGCTACTGCTGCCGTTAACTGAGCCCTAGTGCTACTGAGCAGTGGCACTTGGAAACTCCACTGGTTTTTGTTTTCTTTCTTCAGTTCTGCTTGTTACTGTTTCATTCATGTTCATGTTGGGAACAGCTAAATTATGCTTAAAGTCTATTTACAACATTTTTTGGTTGTTTCTCCCATGCAGGTATTGGACAGGGAGATTGACCTGATTTCTAGACTGTAGTTTATTTGGCTACTTCTTTTGGTTTTGCAGTTATCCAACTTTGNCTTCTTTTGGTTTTGCAGTTATCCAACTTTGTCTCACACAAAAAAAAAAAAAAAAAAGCTGTAGTTTACATCAACGTTCCTTAACACCTCTGGCATCCACTCTTAGGATGGATCATGCTCCTGAGCTGGTTCATGATGGGGAATTTGATCAAGTAAAGAGGGTCATGGGTTACAGCAGTCTAAATTGTTCTAACTTGTAGACTTCCAGAGGTAAGGATGTATCCTGAAATGAAGTGGGATATTGCAATTCCTCCACAGTGAGATTAAGACCCTTAGTAAGGTGGTGAGAGACAGAATTCCGTAGCTTTGTTCTGCTGTTTAATAACCACCTCGTGTCTGATGAGTTTTGAGCTTGATGTGAGTGGGTTGTATTTTGAGCACTCCAACTGTGGTGTACTGGGACTGAAGCGAGCCAACAGAGGAAAGATCTCATATATTCATTAGGAATTCCTACAGGGTGTGCTTGGTATTTATAAGCTTAATTTTAAGAATGCTATAATCCTGTAAAATTAGGAAATATTTTTATTCCAATAAAGCTGTTTAAAATTTTGCTTGCATGAAAGAGAACCTTGTAAGATAGGTGGTTGGGCTGTGTATATGAGACTTTTTCCCGTTGATTCTTTATTTTTTGTTCTCTGGCCACCTTGAAGAGCTAAAGAAGACATATATATTATATATACACTCCTTCTGCTGAAAGTACCTCACCAAAACACAAGTCGGGCCATACTGAGTCATACCACAGGTCAATCTAGGCCAGTATCCTGACCTGAGTTGGCCAGGAATGGGTATCTAGGATAGAGAATAAAAGCTGGAAAGGCATAGAAAATGACTCCTCAGACTGCTCTTGCTACTTTCAGTAAACTGGTGAACATGGGGGTTTTTGCATTTCTTTTATTATAAATGCCAAGACTAAATTTGTAAAGCTATAAACTTTATATGTTTGTAAAGTTTATATGGTTGGCTGAAGGAGATATCAGTATGGAAGAGCTGATTTCATGCTTCTTCATGCTGAGGTTGGCCAAGAGATGAAATTTGGTCCTACTGTTGTCACTGTTTATTTCTCAGCTGCTTTCCTTTGTGCTTCACTTACTATTTCTAGGAAGGCGGCTTTAGATATCTTAGGCTTGCTCAACTCCCTTGCATGACTTCATGGGACAGGGCTACAAGAATTTCTTGGCATCTTGTCCATTTCCTACAGGAAAAGACAACTGAAAGTTCTTGTTTTCACAGTCACTGTACTTTAAATTATGTCTCTTTATAATCAATAGTGGATACATTTCGAAGGTAAGGAGACTGGTGCAGTGTCTGGGTTAAAGATGCTTGGGTAACATTTAACATGCAGAAATGATGCTCTCTGCTGTGTACTGGGAAGGAGAGGTACTGCCTTACTACTCTCCCACTGACCATCTCTTGCCTCTTCCCTCCTGTGCTGGTGGTTTCTGCACAAAGGTACCTTCATTGCTTCTTTTGCCCCTTGTGATCCTCCTGGGTTTTTAGCTTGATGTATTATGTCTTGCTATGGATGTAGGTAATGCTTGGCCCAAATGCTTGGTACAAATGCTTTCTGCAGTATTTGTACTACCTCAGGAATAAAGTTTAGATTTGTGCTCCTACTGTGATCTAAAACAGCTTGGAATTTGTTTCAGACTATAATTTAATTGGCATTTGCTTTGGCTGCATTATTCTGGTGATACCAGAGCATATCTGTAAACTTATTAGTTCTGTAATTCCATATTGCCAAATGGCTGCTATTCATGGTATTGCCCAGGAGGATTTTATTCTATTTCAAAGCCAGATTCCTTTAAATAACAGACATGATATCTTTGTACACATGTATTAAAATTTTGATAAAGGAAAGTGGAATAGCGCACCAGGGAAAGCGATTGTACCTTGTCTGGCTTTGAGTGCTCCTGGACTTTCATGCTCAGTCTCTCCTCTAAAATTATTCCTTGGGATTTATTCCTTGGGACTCTAAAATTATTCCTTTCCACCACAGTCACCAGACTGAAATCTTACTATGCATGTGCATCACTAAAGTGATGTGAAGAGACCTTCAAGAGTAGGGAGGGGATACTTACTTCTGTGTCTTATTAATGTTTGTAATGTTAAAAGTTTGGGGCAGTCTATAATTAACTAACTTTTCTTTAAATACCAGAAGAAAAGCCAACATTCAGGGAGATTTTTGCAGGGGTTCTCTGTCCTATGCCTCCTGAGGTGATGTGCAGGGAGGCTGTGTGCTCAGTGTTCATTGGTAGTTTAGGGATGGCTGGTTCAGGTGTTCTGGTGAGCATAAAGGAACTTGGGAATGGCATTCCGCTTGCTCATTAGAAGAAGAAGCACAAATGTTGTGCTGCCAAACACAGCAGGTACTTTCTCTTTCCAGTTCCTTACTTCTGTACCCGATGATTGAAAGCACAGCTACCTCACACAGATGCAGGACTCCTTCAGTGAGAATTTGGAACATTTTGCAGCACCTTTTTTCTGAATCTCTTTAATACCCAGTTTTTTCTTATTTCTCTTCTATTATTTTGATTGTCCTTTAGCAGATGTTGAACATTTCTCAGCAGCCCTCTTGCTGAGTTAGTCTGCTGCTCTTTTTTTCATGTAGTTATCTTCTATATCTGGAATGAAATCTTCTTTTGTGAAGATTTTTATAAGACCTCTTTGAGATCTTTTGTTCATGTTTTGTTTGATCATCCTTTGTCTTGCACTTTTGACATACTTCTCTCTGCTGCTTCCTTGTGCACACTACATGCTGGCCCCTTTATAGCCTTCCCTCTCAGTCCTTTTATTGCTAGGGAATGAGTTATTTTCTCTATTTGAGCTCATAATTAACTGGTAACTTTTTTCTCTTTTTTTTGGACCTGAAGAAATGTGATGGTTGAGTGACCAGCTCTAGTATTTTTTTAAATTTGGTATTTATGTTGTTAATCTAAGTTTGCCACCAGAGTGCTACACTAGCACTCATTTTTAGAGAGGAAGATATTCATATTTTTGGGGAATGACAATAGAATTGCCAAGATCCGTGCTTAATAAAAGATAAAACCTACTTCTGAAGCCAGTAAAATATCTGAGCAAGATCTTTTATTAGGCCTGTTTCATTCATTTTCTTCTAGGAAAGCCGAGTTCATGTGTTTCTGAAAGTCATTTTTGCTGAAGATTTATAAAAAAAAACCCTTAAAATTAATATCAACATAGGCTACCTGGAACTCCATATAAAAGCAGGAAAAAGGCACAAGATGAACACCACAGGCACAAGTTATCTCTCTGTATTTTAATTTGATCATCTTTAGCACTGTGTGTCGGGTATGAGGAGGACTAACATGCCTGGCTGAAGCCTTTTCTAAGGCTTGGCTGTTCATTACAGTGATGTGTCTGTAACCCTGGCCCTCTACAGTCCTTCTACCCTATTCAGACTTTTTAGGCTTATTGAATGCAATACCTGGCAAACCTTTCTGATTTGTGTTGGATGTCATCCAGTGCAAACCATAAAAATTGCTGAGGTAGCAGCTGCTCTGCTAAAGCAAGACTTCTTCGCCTGGTAACAATAAGAACCCTTGCAACATTTTGGTGTTGGATTCTCATTGCATTGTCAAGCCCAAGAGCCCTGGACTCCTGCATGGTGTAGGTGGCGATTGTCACCCTTCAGTTTGTGCTGCTGACTTGGAGCAGGGTTGTGTCTGTCAGGTTATGCATGGAGTGAGCTCAGGTGTTTGCAGGGTGAGTTTGCCTTCTTTCCTAAGAGGCTGGTTCTGATTTAGTCATAAGCAAGACCTGTGGAAATGCAGCATGTACTTGTACTGCGATCTGTAATAATTTTGTCATTCATTCCCCCTGCCCCTTTTTTTTCCCCCAGATAAATGGCTCATTTAAACTGGGAGCTACTGAGATACTCTCTGGCTGGCAAATGCAGTGCCTAGCAGCAGTCATCAAGGACGAACCAAACATGAGTGGTGGAGGGGAACAGGTCGACATTCTCCCGACCAACTACGTGGTCAAAGATCGCTGGAAGGTGGTGAGTAGCTCTGGCTTTAATGGCCCAAACAAACCTCCTCCTCCTCCTCCTGCAGTAGTACAGCAACTTGCCTGCTTAATCCTGGCCTCTGGCAAGCAACAGTGGAGTGTAGGGTTTGACATGTCAGCAAGATACTGCAGGAAGAAGGGTTTTAGAGTGGTATTTTCAGAAGGCTAAATCTGCCAAGGATTTTTATGTAGGATTGAACTGTTGCAGCAGACTGAATAGTGTTTTAGTAGGAAATTTAGATTTCAAATTACTGTGGCAAAGAGTACTACAGACATGTCTATAAATAAATTGCATTACAATAAAATGTAAAACCAAATGTTTTGGTTTGGAATATCAGCAACTTCAGGAGTCAGAAAGTCCATGATTCAACTTCTGTGTAAATTTATTGGGATACTTCTTAAAATTATATCATCATATGTTAAGGGTTTTAGTTCTTATCTCATCCGTTGTGCAAGCTGGACAGGCTTTGCTTTTAAAATGCTGAAAAAATATTTAAATCCCATGTATACCATTGTCTCAATTTTTAACTGGGATTACCAGCACTCTCTGAATCTTTAAACTCTCAGCAGAAGCCTCACTAGTTTGAACTACAAGTGATTTGCAGTAATAGCGCTGAGTTGTTCTTTATGTTGACTGGCTGTGGTACAGTGGCCCTGTGAGTTTTGCAGAGGTCTAAAGAAGCTTGGGACTCTGAATTCACTTCAGTTCCAGGCTGTGGATAGGTTATGTTTCTATAGCCCACTTCAGACAAAATATTATCCTTTCGTTAGACCCAGCCCTGTTCTTGTTGCTCCCCATTGCCTCTCTTCAATTTGTTCCAGCTTTCTCCTCAGCCTTCGCTTTTCTGTCTGGCCAATTGCTGAACGGCC
Source organism: Ploceus nigricollis (assembly GCA_013399945.1). Taxonomy (NCBI): domain Eukaryota; kingdom Metazoa; phylum Chordata; class Aves; order Passeriformes; family Ploceidae; genus Ploceus; species Ploceus nigricollis. Next base: position 400,092 of record VXBC01002727.1, on the reverse strand, counting down.
TATTTATATTTAAGCAATTCAAAATGTTCTTCATTCTCCTGGCTTCTTGAGAGCAGATGGAGAAGCTCAGTTTCTCTGTGATTAGACACCAAAATGGAGACAACCCCTTTGCCCCTCCCAAAGCTTTCTGTCACAGCTGAAGGAAAGCTTTGCTGTGCTCCTGCAGCTCTGGACTGGAGCTCATGTACTTGTTTTGGAGGGATGATCCATGGGCAGGTTAACTGACATACGGGACTGAAACATGCCCTGTGCTTACCAGTGTCTCAGAAAATAATGGTTGCAGCTTTTATCTGTCTCTCCCTGCACAAATAGAAATTTCCCCAGAGCCTGAAATTTGGTCAGATTGGTGCATGTTCTTTGCCAAGCTGAATTTCAGCACTCTCCTTATGCCTTTGCTTCAGGCGCATGATTGCTAATACTCATTCCTCCTTAACATGAGGAAGAACTTGTTTACATTGAGAGTGGCAGAGGATTGGAGCAGGCTGCCCAGTGGAGTCTTTGTCTCTGGAGACATTCCAAACCCACCTGGATGGGTTCTTCGGTCACCAGCTCTAGGTGACCCTGTTGAGGCAGAGGGGTTGGACTGGGTGATCTCCAGAGGTCTCTTCCAACCCGAACAGTTCTGTGGTTCTGGGATTCTCTGTTCTCCTTCACCTTGGCTAACTTTAGCTTGTACCATTCCCTATTCATCAATCTTGGAGTTTCTCCTTCATAGAGAGGAGTGCTAAAACTTCTGTAAATGATGGGAGTATTTTTGTAACAAAGTCTAAACAAAGTAACTTTGTTCTTGGCAACAGCAGAACTCTGACAAGCACCAAAAACTCCAAATAAAGTCTAAAATAAGCTCAGTGATGCTCACAGGGAACATTTCAAACCAATTTTTAAGTTGGTAGAGACACTAAATGTGGGATTCAGTGCTTCGTTGTTGCATGAATCTGTGACTGGGGCCCACTAGAAGCTCTGCCCACTAACTCTGCCTTAGAAAATATAGAAATGTGCAGCTGTATTGTCAACAACAACCACCTCTAATTAGAGGAATAACCTTTTATGTTTTATAATGTCTCACAATAGCCTTAAATACTGCAGTGAGGTCATTGCCCAACTTGAAGGCTCTGAGAAATGACATGACTTGCTAAAGGCTGTAAATAGCAATGAGAAATCCTTTTTCCCAGCTCTGAATAGAGCTGGGAATTTGACCATGTGCTAGCTGACTTGTGCATTGTGAACCTTCATTGAACAGTCATTCTCCCCACCCCCAAAAAAAAGTGTGAAGTGCAGACCCTTTCCTTTTAGGCAGGCCTTCTGTGCCTTTCCCTTGCTTTAAGCTGATGTGGGACCACTGAGAACCACAAGCTGTGGGGGGCTTGGAGTAATCTGGAAAAACTCTGAAAATATTTCTGGTGGCCCAAGGAAATGGACAGCACAGGATCAAGTTACCAAGGAAAAAGGGACTGTACCTTAAAGTGAGCATACAGCTGTAGTATCTGGAGTAGCATTTTTTCCTTTTGTCACAGATCTTTCTGAATCTAGCCCAGAATGTGCCAGCTGTATGGTCCAATCTTTGCTGTAGGTGATGGATCCTGCTCAAGCAGGTGTGTGGCATATTTATGTGATGCTGGGGTACAACTGCCAGAAGGTCTTTTGTGTAATTTGTCCTCCCAGTGTCTCTGACTGTCTCTGGCTGGGCATCTGCTTGAACCTTGTAGCTCTTTGTGCTGGCATACGTCCATTATTGAGCCGATTTCTAATTTTAGATTGGTGTAATGTATTCCTTGAATTCCTTTCCTTCTTTCCTCCTTTCTGCTGGCTGACAGAGCTTTGACAAATGAAGATGCTAATTCTCTGCAGTTAGCCTGTTGGTCGTTCATTTTCCTGTCACTCGAAGTCAGTAAAGTTTGGCTGTCTGACAGCAGTAACATTTTTGTTCTTATTTATGAAAAAAGACATGGACAGGGTGTGCTTATGGTTTTTATCAAAACTTGTAGATTTAGAAGTTTTCTTTTTAGTCATCATTCTTTACTTGCAGATACTTTTGATGCTTTGACTAGATGAAATTTAGACAGTACTGGAACCACATGACTTTTGCTGAGTCCCCAGAGGGTCTTGATCCACGTGTGCTCTAAATGATGTGAACAGTTTTGTTCAGGGGAGGGAACAAAGTGAAACGTAACTTGTACTTGCTTTGAACTAGGTATGGATGTTAAAGCTGAATTTTGATGTATCTCTTTATTTCACATAAATGCCTTTTACTGGGGATTCACAACTGACACTTATTAGCAAGACAGAGTTGGCAGCTCCTGCACTGAGCTTTGAACACAAGTGATGACTCCTGTACATGTGTATGTTCTTTTCCTAGGTGCAATCCATGTTTTGTTTTCTTTCAGGTTTCTGAGCTTCTTGATCTGAAGCTCTCCAGTTTATTTTGGAAACCTTGCCGGAAACCCCACAAAACTTTAGTGGATTCTTTACCTTGTTTTGTTTAGAAAGTCAATTTATTATTCCAAGAGGGAACCTGGGACAAGGAATGTTCTTTGTTAGACTTAGGGCCTGTTTCGGTCTCACTCTGAATTGCTTTAAGTGGGCTTTGACAGGTCTTCAGATGATTTAGAATGTGGCTGGCTGAGTTCTTGATTTGCTTCTCAGTTCACACCTGTTTTACATGAGTTCATTTCCCTTGAGATCAGATCCAGTCCTCTTAAGCAAGTGGAGGGGACTCTGGAGAGTTTGGTGAACAAGGGTCAACTCTTCCTCAGCTGTTAAGTCAGATGAGGCCTACTGGCCTTTTCTGGATCAAGTAGCCCATTGAGTTGGGCTGCAGGAGTTGCAGGCTTGGCTGTACAAGTGCTCCTAGAAGACAGCCACGGTGGTCACTGTTTGACCTTGTCAAATCTTCGAAACCTGTGGATGACAGCTTTGGCCCTGGCTGAGTTCAGTAAGGGTTGCTGGCTTTCCATTTGGTCCTTTGCCCTGGATTTAGAGTGCACATTTCTTTACATTGCCACCAATCCTGACACCAAACCATTCCTGCTTTGGTCCTGGAATGTTACCCTGGGAAGGTCTAGTCTTTATATAATATCCTTGGAAGGCAGACTTTGTTTAGAGCAATGGTGTCATATATGCTTCTGGAATAAAAGATTAAATTTGTATTCAAGCTTATTTTTGACTGGGGTTGTGTGTTGCCTTGGTTTTTTGAACTGTGTCTGAAAGTACTGATTTTTGCTTAGTGAGAAGGCTGCATGTTGCTGTTGTTGTTTTGGGGTTTTTTTTAGTAGGCTTTGGAAGATTGTGCTACACGAGTCTTTTTCAGGATAAATCAAAAATATTTCAGAATATTTAAAGGAGACTTCAAAGGGAGCCATCTGTGTCCTGTGTTACTACTAATTGTCTGTGTCCAAGTCCAAGTACCTACCTGTTTGATCAGATGAACTATTCACTTGATTCCAGACCCTGGAATAGACACCTGGACACCCAGCTCACACAGGGGCTCGTGCAGTTAGATGGAATGAATCCTCCTGGTGTTGGCAGCCTGTATCCCAGTCATAACAGTAAGTGGGCTGTAGCAGGACCAGAACAGAATATCCCCAAGGCAGTGAGGCTTAACATGGGCTGATGACTCATGATTACCACTTAGGCAATTCTAGTTAGATGTTTCATTCTTTTCCTTGACTCTGTGTTTGCAGTTTCATTACTGGTTTGGGGTTTTTTGAGTGGTACGTGCCCATCTCTCCTTTGTGTCCAACAGAAGGCTATCCTGAGTTCACCTTAGAAAGTGAACTCCCACGGAGCATCCAGACAGTGAGGCAATGGATGTGACATAAGCCCCTGACCTCAGCCAAGACCTGGACTTAAAACAACTTGCTCTGGAACAAAGCAAAGGAAATGGCTGCTGATGGCCTCTCGATGTTGCTGAAAACTCAAGAAGTATGGCAGTGCTAGTGGTGATGTTGAATAGATGGTACCATGTGGTATGCTGGGAAAAGTATGCCAGAGAATAATTTCCATAAGAGTGCGAGCAAGGATGCAAGGAAACAAAGACAGCTTTGACAGCCTTCCATTGGCTGGAATGTGTGTATAAAATCAGTTTTCTGATTCAGCAGAAGCTTTGATCTTGATCTCATGTGATCTCCCATTTGTTTCTCTGTAGACCTTTATGTGTCCTCCAGTTTGGCTGTTTTGCCAGGTGTGCAGTCTCAATATTGTCCCACCAGTTTCCAGTTTACCTTTTTGCCTTCTGTAGCTTTTACTGTCCCTTTCCCTTTCTCATTAATATATCAGGCAACAGAAGATCATGTGTACTGAATCCTGAGGTATTAGCTGACGTGTTGTTGCTATGCTGAATGTAGCACTGTTTTGAAAGAAAGATTTTTAATAGCCAGCTCACTTAGTGTGAATTTCCAAGTGGAAGTAGGGCTGCACTGTAATAATTTATGAATAATCTGTGGTGACCTAGTTATTGGCTGTTTACTGCATGAATATGCCTGTTTAGCCCTGTGGAAGGTCATGAGGAAAAATAACAAGAAGTTGCTCTGGACAGCAGCTTTCAAAGGGTTATCAAGTAATAGCTTCAGAGACAAGGCTGGCTGTCAAGCTGTTAATGTGGAAAACACTTCCTTCTTCATGTGGAACTGTTTTTCTTGACCTGGGAGCCAGAAAAGCAAATTATTTTGGTCACCTTTGGGAGGAAAAAACCCTGCTCTTGGAAGGCAAGGCCCTTTGTTCAACAAACTGGACAAATGCACAGGACAGGCCTTTGGTGGTACAAAAGACACTAAAATATCTAAACCTCATTAAACATTGTGTAAGATCCATGTTTGACTATCTGTCTGACTGAAACTTCTTTTCCTCTCTTAAGTGTTACTGCTGCTGTTGGAAAGTGGCATTCAGGACTTCCAGAGCAGCTGTTAACAGAGGGAACACAAAATGCTGAAGGGCAGGGCTGCAGCTTGGTTCAATGAACAAATGCTAAGCAGATCAAGGGAGCCCTGATCTATCTCTGCTGTAAACCTGAATTTCCTCCTGGGCAGCACAGTAGGCTTTAAATAGATCTAAGAGAAACAAATATAAAATTATTTTCCTGGCATAGACATTGACTCTTGCAACACATGAGGAGGCTGTGTTATACATGATTATATATAACTATGTGCACATATGCTGTCAAGTCTCAGCAGAAGGAGGATCAAGGAATCACCTTCCAGGAAAGGCAGAGGATCCTGACTTGCTCTCTGAATGGGAGGCTACTCTAGAACAGTCAGACAATCTGTCTCTAGAAGGTACATATCAAATATACTGAAATGTAGACATCTTTAGCTTTTAGTTTATGTCAACTGAAGTAATGGATTCCTATTGTGAAACAGTCTTTAATTTTCTCAGAGACACAAAAAGCATAATTTGGTTGGGTTTCAAACTAAAGAGAAAAAGAGACTGAGAAAGAATGGAGTTGTTCTGGTGGCTTGTACACAACTGTTTTGAGGTAATGCTGTTAGCAGTTCTTTGAAATGTGACACTGAAGTAACTTCACTACCAGAGCAGGTAAAGCATCTTGTAAAAGATTCCAGTGGATGTTTTGTTCTGTTTTTAAAATCCTTTGAATGAGATGTAAACTTCATTTAACTTATTTCTTGAAAGATTAGTTCCAACTACCATGGTTATGTTTTACTGCAGAGATGTACTTGTTGGGGGGGAATGACAGTTTGCATCTATCATGGTCTGGACAGTGGTTCTGTTATCTCCTTGAAGGGTCTTTCCTTGAATTTTGGCAAGAACATCATGGAGGCAATAGGCATTATCATTTCCTTTTAAAAGTATCACCTGTCATTGCTTGCTAGGCTTGTTCTTTGTTGTTAGAGCAAAGAATTTATACATAGCACAGTCAAGTGGGTAGCTGGACTTTTGCCAAGCTGTGCAGTGAAGGGATTCAGGCACAGCACAGATTGGGAGCTGAGCTTGTTCTCCCTACGCAGTCGAGGAGCTGGCTTTGTGAGAGCCAGTTTGCTGTTCCCTCTTGTGTACATTGTACCAAACCCCTTTGTACTTTTCCAGCTGAAGAAGATCGGTGGAGGTGGCTTTGGGGAGATCTATGAGGCAATGGATTTGCTGACCCGTGAGAATGTGGCCTTGAAGGTGGAATCAGCTCAGCAGCCCAAGCAAGTTCTCAAGATGGAAGTGGCTGTCCTGAAAAAGCTGCAAGGTAAGGCAAAAAGCCCTTTGGGAGGGCTACAAGTCACTTTGCATGTTAGCAATTAGAATCCAAAGTTGCAAATGGTTTTTATAGTTTTCAGCTTCCGTCTATATGTGATGTCATGTTACGCTCAGAAGGTTGTTACATTCTGCAGCTCAAGTGAGATCCAACAGCAGGGACTATTTTGTCTGCTAGGATATATGGACAATGAGGAGACTTAGACTGAACTATTGGTCCACTGGTCTGTGCAATCTAATGATACTGATTAGAAAATAAGGAATAGAGGAAGCAGCATCTGACTAAAAAATGAGGTTGCCTCCCAGGGGACATGGAGCACTGAAGCATGACAGAGTCTCCAAGTAAAATGGTTGACTAGTAGAGAAGTGCAAAAGGTGGACAACAGGAGGTATAGGGAAACTGACTATTAGTTAATTTTTCATGTACCTCACTGTCCTGAAGGCAAAGCATGAAGTGATGTGCCTATTCTTAATTAGAGTGGAAGGGAGCTGTCTTGATGCAGTTGTTCCTGTCTTGAAGGAGGAGGGGCTTCTAGTAAAAAAGATTGCTATGGAGGGATGTAAACAAGGAATTTCTAAATCTGCCTTTGAGGAACTGAGAACTGCTGTTGGCTGAAGGGCATTGTGCATGGATTTCCTTTTTAAGGCAAAGCCAGCTATTGCCAGGTACAGTTTATGTGTTATACTATAATATACATTTTTAGGGATGTTCCTTTCTGCAGGATTCCCACTTGGGCTGAGGAAATACCTGCTGAAGCAGTGAGTAGGATCCTTATCACCAGGGCTCATGCTTCAGAGGTAATGTTGTGGCCCTATGAGTCTTTGCCTTTGTACAGAGTCTCCAGAGATTGAATTGAATTTGAGGGTGAGACTGTTGCAGGCCTTGTGAAATGAGTTATTCAATGTTTGTGACAGATTGCCTCTAGGTAAAAGCCAGTGAATTATTTTTGAAGGTCAAATAGTTTCCACATTTCAGCTCTCCCAAGAGGAGGACTGATAAGGCCTCTTTTGAATACTCTGGATTGTAAAAGATGCAGCTGAGCTGTGTAAAGGAGAAATCAGCTCAGGTCATTATGAGGACTCTTGTTGATCTGTGAAAGGCCTGGATACACAAGCTCCCAGGGAACAGCAAAGCAGGTGTCTGAGGTCTGAACACACTGCCATGAGGGCAAGCAAGGCTATGATTGAGATTTTTTTTGTTTGGTTGTACATTGAAACTGCTCTGAATTGGTGTGGAACGATGGATTTTAGAGTACCATGAGACAATGCTGTCATGCTGACCAGTGCCAATAGGTGCTGCATCCAGGGCAGGGAATGCTTGAAAAGCATGACCTGAAATCACTAAACCCGGACTAGGATCAGAAAATGTGCAAGGTGTTGACTAATACTTGTGTTTATTTCTGGAAGATTGTTGAGAATACCAGTGCTTGAAAAAACACCCACATTTGTGTAAAGGATGATGCTGGTAACTGGGGAGAGGGAGTGGTAGTATATGGAACTAGGAAAAGCCCCTTGGCAAAGCAGTTAGTAAACATTCAGGGAAGGGAGAGAAAAGACAGAAGAAGCAGAATTGGCTGTGCATCAACTATCCTGCATGTAAGAATGACACATTACTTCAGCCATGTTTTTACAAATCAAGCTGTTCTGTGAGGAATTTAGCTTTTTTTGGTTGAAGGTTAATCCCCAAATGCTTTACTGAAATAAATGATAAAGTTAAAATAAGAAATTGGATTGAGAGCGTGGGGAATCACGTATTGTGTATGTTTTCACTGTGTTGCAAAGAGGTGAGAAACATTTCAGAAAGGGAGATGCTGCCTTTTTCCAGCAGTTGGTGTCTAGAGTAAGTTTTTGGTATTACCGTAGGTGATACAGTCAGTTCGTGGATTTCGAGATGAAAAACAAGGGAACAATGTTGTCTAAAATTCCTCTGTACTTTTCTGGTAGAATTGAAAATTGCAGTCCCTCTTAAATAGTGCAGCTTTATTGTTTTCTATTTAGGTGTCACACTAACCTTAAAGGACTAATGAATGAGCTGCTGCTCTTTCCAGAGCTTGTGATCAGAATCTTGCAAGTTGCTAGAGTTCAGCAGAGTTTGGGATAGAGAAGGCTGGCCATTGGCCTGTACTGCAGACCTGGTTTGGGTACAGCCTGACCTTTGAGTGCAGTAGCTCCTGGTTGGTGTGGACTGCCGGCTGTTGCCAATAGTTAGGCTTTCTGGGACAGTTTGTGGAATAGCCACATAGGGAACACAGCTCAGGTAGGTCCCTCACAATGTCCTTCCTGCACTAGCAATCCACACAGAGCACCTGGGGAACCAGTCAGGTAATGACTCTTCTGGAGAGTCTCTGTACCTTCTAATAGAAACCATGTGTAGTTTTGTTCTGTGAGGGTGGTCATGTGCTGGAACAGGTTTCCCAGAGAGATGAAAACCCAGCTGGATATGACCATGGACAACCTGCTCTCGCTGTCTCTGCTTGAACAGGGGCGTGGACTGGATGATCTCAAGAGGTCCCTCCCAGTACAAATGGTTCTGAGATACTCGAGCTTGGCTGTGTGAGATCACTGCCATGTCAGTATCTCTCACCTGCTCTGTAGAGAGTAATTTTGTTCTGCTCATACTTGATTTGCATTTTCTGGATGTATAGTGCATTTTCTGCATCTGTTTAGGTATTAATATGTTTCCCAAAGGCAAAGTTCTTTCTAACTTGCACTGTTACTTGCAGGGATTGTAAGTTGTCTTCTGACCAAACTTCCAAATCTGTTAACAGTTTTGAGTCTGTGAAACACCAGCAATGGTGCCCTTTTATGCTTTGGGTGAAACACAATTTAGAAGTGAGCTTATGGAGTTGCTTGCTCCAACAGGTGATGAGCTGAAGCTCTCAGTTGTCCTGTTGTTGCACCTTTACCCAAGAAGTTTTTAGCAGAATTTTTGTCTTTTCTTGCCTTCCACAGACTTTATTAGTCAAAATCAAAACCTTCTGATCCCACAAAGTTGCTGTAGAATATTTCCTTTTTCAGGCTGGACTTGCAGGGCTCAGGACATTCTGTCTGGTTCTACTCTATCTGGCCAATTCTAATCAGAGCAGCACAAGATAGCTTTTTATTTTAATCCTTGTGAAGCAGTGTTTGCCTTACATTGTCTTGTTGCTCCTAGAGAAGCTAGTAGAGAATTACACTACTAGGGTTGAAAATCTTACCAATAACAAATTCAGAAACTGTTTCAGGGATAGTTAGGGCACATCTGCACAGTGAGCTTGTGCATGAATACAGCTTCTCTGTAAGAATACTATTTCTGTGCCAAGCCCTCATTTTATTACNGTGTGTGTGATTGTACCATTTGCACACAATTTTAACTTACTGGGATTTTCTACTTTGCAGTCAAGCATTTTGAAACCAAGCCTAAGCTGCACTGGCAAAACACTTCCTGCAGATTGTCTCCAGCAGAGGAAGTTGCTGGTTTAGTTGGACCTGCCAGTGTTTTGCTGTGTAGACAAGCCTTTGGATCACATACATTAAAAAGTAAATGAAAATAAGATCTGTATGGCTAAGTGAAGGAGTAACTTGCATATCCAGAGAGCAAGAACAGCTTTGGCTGGGATTTCTTTGTTTCAGGCTCTTAAGCAATGTCTCCATTAGTGAGCAGTGCAGTACCTGCAGATCAGTGGGTAGCAGCATTTGGTCATGCCTATACATCTCCAGCAGATATGGCTTGGGGATTTGACACTATAAACTTCATGGATTTGGGGGATTTTGCTTTGGGTTAGTTCTAATCTGCCCTCCTGTCTGAGGGTGCATTTGTTGGTTTGGACTCTCATTTAGGATTTGGGGACTCCTTGGTATGCTCCTGAAATAGAACTTTGGTTTAGGTCTGTTTGCTCAGAGAAGACCTTACATGACCCAAAGCCACTCTGGGAACACTGACACGTGGTAGTTGTGATGATTTAAGGTAGTATGGGGGCTTTCTTTAAAACCTCATTGCTTCTGTAAACCAAGACTCTGAGGCTCCTGGTTTTTTCAATCATGAGGAGAAAAAATGTGATGGTTTCCTATCACTGAACATATGGAAGGGAGAGTACTATCACATCTGGATGAGCAGATGTTTTTCCATCTCTTCAATGATTTTCTAACCCTTTGAAATACAAATGGACAGTGACCTGCCTGCTCTCTCTGTGGTTTTTTCCCCAATGCTGGATTTGCTGTGGAGCAATATTCAGGTGGCAAAGGAGCATCAGTACTACCCAGATTCAGTTTCCTATCTATGAGATCTTTGAGGTTAATCAAAATGCCACACTTCTGTGAGAACAGCTCTGGCATAGCTTTTGAGGTGCTTGGCTTGGGCTGTCCCTGTCAGTCTGCCTTTCTAACAGAAACCTTAATTGCAGAAATTGTAAACCAGTATCCCTGATTAAATCTAGTGGGCTGCTGCAGAGAGACATTTGGAAAGTATTTAGGTGCCAAACCAGGAATTGTATTCTCTCTAAATGCTCAGCTGGGGCTGTGTGAGGCTCAGAAGCAGATGCTTTGAATTCAAAGGTATTCTCCATGTCCTTACCCGCTTCTTGGTAGGTGTCTCTAGGAGCACCTTGGGGACCTGTGAGACCAGAGCACTGCACAAGGATCTGTCACAAGGAGAGCAGTTTGTATGCCTTCTGGTCCACAGGCTCTCTAAATATGAATGTGGCCACAACATTCAGTCTCCTGTGCTGGGATTCTCTTTGGAACAGCCTAGCAGATTGTAATTTAAAATGGCCAGATTATTTTTGTGCTGAGCATTGTTTTCTGTTCATCTGCAGTGGCAATGTTGCCCTGGTGTGAGGTTAAAAGGCCCTAAGTATTTGCTTTTGATCTCTCTTGGCTGCCAGATACTGCTAAGCTCTCTTCAGTGTGTTGTTTTCTTTGTAAATGCCTTTTTTTCAGTGTAACCAGTTTCATTGTGTAGGACTCTGATTAATATTATTCTGCAGTGCAGAGATCTTCTGCATATTGAGTAGTTGTGCAAGATGCAGCCTGGTCACAGGCAGTGTAGTTTTTGAGTACCTGATTTTGTTACAGCAGGTACTGTACTGCTTGTTTCCTCTTTATTGCTGGGATTGGACAGATAGGAGTTGCCTAGCAAAATAATGGAAGAGGAAACTTGCTTTTCTTACTTGCCAGTCCTAGGAGTTTTTGTTCTTATTACATGTGAGTTATATGTGAATTACATTACTCTTATTACATGTGAGTTTTCTGTGTTAAAGTGGTGGCTTAATGCTCTGTGATTCAGTTTCTTTTACTTTTGTAGACACAGTTTATATGTTTCTACAATATTTTTCTAGGTGGTTGTAAGCAAGGTATCTACAAAGACTAGAAAGCAGAGTAAATTGCCCTTGTCAGGCTTTTAGGCCATCACAGGGTGGCAGATTCACAGACTTGATGTGACTTGAGCCGCTACCCAGCACTGCATTTTTCTATGTGGAAGTGTTTGAATGAATTTGCATTTGTTACACACGATTTTTATGCTAACTATGGTGCCGTTGGGTTGGGGAAGGTCATGGCATGGCTGGAAAAGGATTTAAACCACACTTTTTTGAGATTGTGTGGAATTTTTGCTCCAGCAGTATTGTGCCTTGACCTGTGTGGGATGTATTATCAGTACTCCTCTTCAAGTTGTTAGTTTTGGGAAACAACTAGAGGAAATTATGCCATGCAAGGTCAGGCAGTTTTACCTTTAACTGATTAGGGGACAATGACCAACCTTTTGGGTTTTGTGTCCATTAGTTCATTGATTTATTACAGAAGCACTAGCAAGCTTAACCTAGTTGGTTAAATCCTAGCTGATTACTGTTGAGTAATGTAGTTATTTAAGCCTTACTTCCAGTAGATTTTGTCTTCTCTCATGTTCAAAACTCCTTTGTCCAGCTGAGTTGACAGGTCCCTGAGGTCTGGCTGGTTTGTCTGGCCAGAGGTGAAACTTGGTAACTGCAGAGGAAAGAAGTCTATGTGAGCCAGCTCTGCCAAGCTAAATGCAGCATTTCCAAGTCAAGTTAGATGATGAAAATAACTCTCATTTCATTTTCTAGTCATGATGACTCCTCCATTTCTTTACAATATTTGTACAGAAGTGAATTCAATATCCCCACAATACAAAACCTGTGATAAGCTGATAAACCTGACACTGACAGGCAAATAAAGGATAGCTGTAAAATGTATACTATAATATAGAGCATTGAGAAACAACTGCAGCTTTCCAAATACCAGTGAGAGCAATTGTACAGCTACATGTCCATAGCTGTGCATATCATAGAGACCCAGCAATGCCAAGTGCTCCAGCAAGTTATGTTATGGTTAGTGACCTAAGCACTTGGGCTTTTCCCAGTATGTGACACAGATCCAGAAGAAAATTTAGGTTCTCAGGGAGGACCTCTGGAGGTCTCTAGTACAATCTCATGCTTCAAGCAGAAAAGAAATAGATCTGGTTGCTCTGGGCTTTTATCAGTGAAGTTTTGAATAACCTCCAGAGTGGAGATCCCAACAGCCTCTCTAGGCCCCTGTTCCAGGGTTTCACCATCCTCGTGGAGGAATAAAGAAATAACATCTAATAGGAACTTCCCATATTGCAGCTCATGCCCAGTGCCTCTCTGTGTGCCTCTGTCATGGGTTAACCCTGGCTGGCACTAAGTACCACACAGCTGCTCACTCAGCACCCCTGCCCCCGTGGGATGGGGAGGAGTGGAAAAATATAAAACCCATGGGCTGAGAAGAGAACAGTTTATTAATTGAAATAAGAACGATAACAGTAGTGATGAAAAGAGAGATAAGAAAATGAAAGGAGGGAAAAAAACCCAAGAAGTACAAGCGATGTCCCACCCTCTGAGCAATGCCCAGCACATTCCCAAGCAGTGGTCTGTGGCTCCTGGTGAATCGGCCCCATTTTTTATACCCAGGATGACATCCCATGGTAAGCAGTATCCCTTTGGCCCATTCAGATCAGCTGTTCCAGCTGTGGTCCTGCAAGGCCCCAAAAAACTCTCTCAATGAAGCTTTTAACAGGGCTTATGGTTGTTCATGCACTCTTGAGTTAGACACACGGGAGAAACACCGACAAGATCTTCTCAAGAGGTCTAAATAACAAAATAGCTTTACTCGTAGCTTTAGAAAATCAGAGAACTTTGGCAAAAGGCTAGGAGCAGCATTCAATCAACACAAAACACTTCTCAAAGCATTGACTTAGCCCACTCAACTTCACAAACTCTAAGCCTGTTTGATTTTAAGTTACTCAAAAAGAGGGAATTAGAAGAAGAAGAAAAAGAAGGACCGAAACAGTACAGAGAAGGACACACACAGCTACCAACTCCTGGGTTCCAACAATGTTCAGCTGATAGAAACTCCAAGAGGAGGTAGGGTCAAGGCATGTGCTTGCCACATATTTGGCCTTTAATACCTCTTGGCCTTCCTGGACTCTTCCTCGAGGTGGGACTTCTGATCATTTGGCTACTCAGGACCTGGGTTAGGGGCTCCAGGGATGGGGTGGGGGGCATTTTCTCCAGTGTGACAATTGGCTGCTCTGCCAGGCTGGGATGCTGGCTCTAGGGGTGCACTGCCAGGGCAAGGCCCAACCTGCCCTTGCCCCACACACATGCACCCCAAAATGTCTTGAGACATCAACCTTTCCAGTCTCTCACAGCTTCTTCCTGGCTTCTTGTGCAGTTCCTCACTGGCAGAGCAGGGGAACGCTGAAAAGTCCTTGACTTAGGGTAGGGACTACAAAGCAACAGCCTAAACATTCATGTGTTATCAACACTGTTCTCATCCTAAATACAACACACACAGCACTGTAACAGCTACTAGGAGCAAAATGAACTCCAGCACAGCTGAAACCAGGACAAGCTCTGAGGAAAGTCAGGCTCCATCTTCTTGGCACTCTTGTGTTAGGTGGCTTGGACCAGCCGATAGTTTCCCTTCTATTGCCTTCCTAAAGACTGAACAAACCCAGTTCTCTGGCACTTTTTGTTAATGTTACATTCTCCTTTCCTTGCCACTATCCTGGAGGCACTGCTGAACACGTTATGTTGGTCTTGTGCAGGAGAAAATGGCAAGAATTGGTAAGGTAACAGTAATAAGAGCAACAAGTTGAGATTTATGATAATTCATGCAGCAGAAGTTACTTCAGTGTTTTGAGTGAACTGATAGGAATGAGACAGCTACTCTACGGAGATGAATCACAGAACTTTAGCATAAAATTAAAAGATTAAATTTTTTAACTTCTTTGTGGAGAAGAGTGGTTACTGGTTTTCTGGTGAAAACACAGGAAATATGGAGTCTGTTAAAAGAAAAAACCAACTTCAAGTTGCAGCAATAATGTCATATATTTCCTTCTTAGTATTTATTTGATTCGTTTCATTGCTGCATTGAAAATACATTAGGGATATTTAAGAACTTAAATGAGTAGAAGATTGGAATGAATATTGGTGTCCACCAGTTTGAAATTGATCCTTGTGAAAAAATAGACTCAAAAAAGGATCATAATTTAGGTTCTTTTAGGGGCTGTGTAATGAAAGCTTTTCATGTAATGAAAGTTTTAAAGTATTCAAATGGGGACTTTAATCATATCTCCACAAGGTGATGAATATCTCTCCAAGGATTGAAGGGGTTCTTATACATGAGAACATAATTATTGACTGTAATTTTTAAGTTTCTTCAGAAAAAGGATGGTGAAGACCATTTCAGTGACTGAAATATTTCTTACCCCATATTATATGGGACATTATTATATTCATTGTAGTTAAAAGACTGCAGTAGAAAGAATATTTTTCTATAGCTGAACATTAAAATTTTGCCTTAACTAAATGCTTGTGAACAAAATAAAACACTCTGAAACTTTTCTCAAGTCGGTACTTATGAACATCAGGCTGATGTATTCCTCCAGTGTTAGTTAATTAACTGTCCAAAACTCTTAATAATCTATTGCCCTGTTTTTTGCTTTGTTTTAGTAACAAGCAAATGCAGATACAGAGCATATTTTCTATGGTATAACTTGTGACCCTCTGGAATATCTGGGTAACTGCTGAGCAGAGCAGTCTAGCAAAGGAGCAAGTGTCATCTGGAAGTTAGTGCAGTAAAATGATTATGAGGCTTCCCATACCAAGTATACCTTAGGAAAAAAAAAACATTCCCCTCCACTTCTTTCTTTTCTGGGTTCAAATATGCTTTGCTGCTCTCTGCTATGATTTCCATGCTTGAGGAGGGCATGTGTGAGAAGAGAGGGCTATTTCCTGCTGCCTTAGAGGGATGTTCATGGATGGAATGATAGTTCCATCATCCTGTCTGCACAGGAGGTTATTAACATGATTGTTCTTGTGTGCTTCATAATTGTGATCAGCCTCAGGACTGAGCTGCAGGAATGCCAAAGTCACACCTGACTGTCAGCCTCCATCTGCTACTTCAGCACGGCATAAACTGCTCCAAGAGAACAAACAGTTGTAATCTGGTGCCTCCTTTAGATGACAAATGAGTGAAAGCCTCCGGGACCCAGAGGGTTTGATGCTGCAGGCATTTATCCCACCTGTATGACTGACTGGCTGTACATGCAGCACTTCCAAATGTGGCCTGCCTTTCCTACACTCTGTTATATTCTTCTTGTTCCATGCAGAAATGGGCACAGTTTTCCATCACCTCCTTTCTTCTGTTTTCCTGGTGTTGCTTGTGTTGCACAACAGTGCATGGCAGAGCAGTTCCAGGGTAAGCCTAAATTCCCAAGACCAAAAGGTCAAGTTCGAGCCTGTTTTAGGCTGGAAAGAAGGATTCAGTATAAAATCAAGTCAGTTTGGGGATGCAGGTAATCAAGAACTGTCCATTCATCATTTTCAAAAATTATAGTAAGCAGAAACACGTTGTCATCCTAAACAAGCAAACAATTTGCAAAAATAATAAAAACTAAAATGCTTTTTCTTTCTGTAAAATTTTGTGATCCAGAAAACAATGTTGTTATGGAGGAAACTGATTTTAAAAATTTTTTTAAAAATTAGCAAGGATGTGTCTTAAGTCATACCACTGGACACTACGCCTCTGGTTTCACTGAAATTAGTGACTTAAGTGGGCAGGTTCTCTCTGTCAGAGGGTTGGTTTTTAATGCTCTTGTCTGTAGTTTTGCAGCAAAAAAAGCATGTGGTGTCTGTGCTTTGCAATTATTTAAAACAATAAAAGCAAGTTTAAAAAAATGAGTAATTTACCCTTTTCACCACAAAATAGCTCTCATTGTCACTAGAAACAGTCACTGTGTTTTGGCTTTTGCCTCAATATCCATCCCTGGTGCTCTGAAAGGCAAACAAAACAAAGTGGGACTCACAATGTGTCTATGCAAATCTGTGAATCATGGCTGGGATGAATGTGGGCTTGCTCCTGTCCATCCTCTCTGCCCCCTGTGTGGGTGGCCAGTTTGCTGAAACACAGGAGTGTGATGAGATCCTAAAGAAACAGAACTGATTCTTTCTGAGGTTATCCAGATATGTTGACTTTGTAGTGACAGCTCTGGCTCTGAGGGTCCCTTCACAC
The DNA here is from genome assembly GCA_013399945.1 of Ploceus nigricollis. Classification (NCBI taxonomy): domain Eukaryota; kingdom Metazoa; phylum Chordata; class Aves; order Passeriformes; family Ploceidae; genus Ploceus; species Ploceus nigricollis. Next base: position 383,367 of record VXBC01002727.1, on the reverse strand, counting down.
TGGCAGGCAGCACAGCCATCCCTACTGGGACACGTGGCAGAAAGGTGGGTGGGACAGCTGAGGCTTCCTGGTTGTTCCTTCTTGGTGATACCCACACCAGGATGTGTTCTGTATACACACAGTATCTCAAGGGGTTCCTCAGAAAACCAGAAACTTGTCAAAATCAACACTGAATTTGCAATGAGCTTGTCAACAGCAGAAAACCAGTGGCACCCAATATCTGTAGCCACACTCAGGCCGGGGGCCTGGTGTATGAGAAACAGTGTCAAAGAAGCGTGTGTCCAAGTGGGAGCAAGGTCAGGTGACATGGGAAAAATACAGAGATGCTGCTTGCCACTGTAGGGAGAAAATTCATGCAGCCAAAGCTCAGCTGGAGTTGAAGCTGGTCAGAATTGCGGGGGACAATGAAAAAGAGTTTTTTCAAATATCTTAATGGAAATAGGCAGTGTAAAAATAACATCAGCCCCTTGCAGGATGGGGATGGTCACCTCACAAACAGAGACAGGGACAAGGCAGAGGTGTTTAACACATTCTTTGTCTCTGTCTTCACATGGCTGATGGACCAAGGGGGTCTCAGTGCCCTGAGCTTGGAGGATCTTGACTGTGAGAATTATCAATTCCCAGCTGACTCTGAAATTATGCAGAATCTGCTGCTCCAGCTGGATCCCTACAAATCTGTGAGGCTTAAAGGGATTCATCCAAGAATCCTCAAAGAGCTGGCTGATGCCATTGCAAACCCTCTGTCAATGATTTTTGAGTGGTCTTGGGAATCCAGAGAGGTCCCAGCTGACTGGAAGCTGGTGAACGTTGTCCTGATTTTCACGAAGGGAAAGAAGGAGGACCCCAGAAACTACAGGCTTGTCAGTCTCACTTCAGTGCCTCGTGAAGTTACGGAGAAGGTGATTCCAGGAGGCATTGAAAAACAGCTGAACAGCTGGGGCAGCTCTGGATGTACAGACTGGGGAATGCAATGCTGGAAAGCAGTGCCATGAAAAGGGATCCTGGTCGATGGCAAGTTGAACATGGGTCAGCAGTGCCCCAGCAGCCAGGAGGGACAACCCTGTACTGAGGGGCATCAGGCACAGCATCACCAGCTGGGCAAGGGAGGGGATTGTCCGCTCTGCTCTGCACTGGGGCAGCCTCACCTTGAGTGCTGGGGGCAGTTTTGGGCACTGTAATATAAAAAAGATATAAAGGTGTTAGGGAGTGTCCAAAGGAAGGTGATGAGGATGGTGAAGGGCCTTGAGGGGAAGCCATGTGAGGAGCAGCTTGCTTGGTCTGTTCAGCCTGGAGGAGACTGAGGAGAGATCCCACTTGCTTGTGAGGGGGAGAGGAGGGGCAGGCACTGATCTCTTCTCTCTGGTGACCCATGGCAGGACCTGAGAGAACAGCCTGAACCTGAATCAGGAGAGATTTAGGTAGGATATTAGGAAAAGGTTCTTCACCCAGAGAGTGGGTGGAACAGGCTCCCCAGGGCAATGGTCACAGCACTGAGCCTGACAGTGTCCAAGAAGCATTTGGACAATGCTCTCAGGCACACGGTGTGACTATTGAGGATGGTCCTGTGCAGGGCCAGGAGTTGGACTCAGTGATCCTTTTGGGTCCCTTCCAACGCAGAAGATTCTGTGATATACTGAAGAGAGTACTTTCCTAATCTCTGAATATCTTTTCCTGAAATCTGGTGGCTTGTGACATTCCTTGTTGGTTTCAGCACGATCTTGCACATTCAGTCCTGAGACTGGATAATGTCCATGCCAGAGTCATGAAGGATCTGCAGATACATAACACTGTTGTTCATCTAAGGAGATACAAGTGGATACTAGGAATTGTGTGTGTTTCTTTGTTTGTTTGTCTTAAGCCTGTTCTTCCAAAGGTATTAAGGAGCAGTCAGGGTCTCTATTCCTCCTGTTCTGGTTCCCAGCAGCTCTGTTACCTCCTTATGGTAGGAGAGAGAGTGTGATTGTTCTGGTGGGATGCTGCTGGGCCCTAAAGGGCAAGCTCTTGATGCTCTTACTGAGGGTCCTGGCGTGGAGCTCCATATTCCACAGCTGTGTGCACTACTCTGGTCAAAGCTCTGGTTCTCCAGTGAAAAAGCTGCTCCTTTGTCTCCTGCTGCCCTCCACGTCCCTATTCTGTTGTGTCTTGCTGTCCCCAGCAGTTTCTGATGCCCCAGAAACTGTGGTGCACACAGTGACAGCAGTAGCAGGGCCCTGAGGGTGCTACAGGCAGTGCAGTTACTCATTACTCTATGTGTTCATGTTCCTCCTTTTTTTCTTTAAAACTGGGAATTATCAAACAATAAGCTTTGGTTTAAAAACTAATTCAAATCACCATTGCTCAAGTGCTACAAAGAAACATAGGGCAAAGTTATGCAATGATACTCACGCCCTTCCCTGCTTAGAAACCCCACCAGGAACCAAGAGTTGACCACTGTGGTGTGCATGAACCTTTACTCTGTTATCAGCAGTCTGCTATTAGGGGAATTCATGCCTCATCCTTCCCCTTCCGAGAACCTAGAGAGCACACCATCACAAATCCATTACAGGTCAGGGTCTGAAACCACAACATCCACTTCCCCGCTGAGGACCATCTGAGTATTGTGGGGTGGCTGAGTTAGTTTGATTTTGCCTGGGTAGGTGTAGTTTGTGCTAACATTATGCCAGAACTTGACACTGAATGGCCCCAATTTTTTTTCCTTCTGTTGTTATGAAATGGCTTTAATGTTTCAATAGAGTATTTCCATAAACATCTTTGTTTTCCAGGTGTCTCTGACTATAAAAATCAGGGTTTGTTCATGTCGTGGTAGCATTAGATTAGCTGTTTCGGGGTAAGCAGTGCTAGAAGGTCAGTGTGGTGGTGGTGTGTACAAGTCAGCTTGTACTGAGTAAAGTTGGTGTAATAAGCTGAGCTCAGTTTTTTATGCATAGATCCTTTCTTGATACCATTTTATGGGTACCAGCCCTGAATCAGAAACCATTTCTCTAAACATCATGATCACAGGATTGTTATCTTGTGTTCTATTCTGTTAATTTCTGTTTCTTTTCAGGGAAGGATCATGTTTGCAGATTTATTGGCTGTGGAAGAAATGAAAAGTTTAATTATGTGGTCATGCAGCTTCAGGTGAGTTCTGTCCTTCGCCTCTCCTGTCTGTCCAATAGAGATGGCATCAGTGGGAATGATTTACACTGAGAGAATAAGGCCAAGCACTGGTGCAAAGACTTGGTTGTACACAGAAAGAGGGTGTAATGGAAGACAGTGAGAAGGGCTGGTGTTGCTCTTGATATCCCTTGGGATGGTTCCAGTCATCAAGATGTGCTAAAATATTTCATAGCTCCGCTTTTCTGTTTAAGATGGCTTTCTGTCAATTTTCTGGAGAAAACACTCAATTCAGAATGCTCACAGGAGCAACCCACAGCATTGTGCAGCAGTGGCAGCTCTTTGAAATACCTCCTGCTGAGCTGTGATGCAGCTTTCAAAATATGTCTTGTATCAGAGCTCAGAGTGAGCCGTGGTGTCACAGCAGCAGCACAGTTTCTCTGTGAAAGGCCGTGATCTCTGGCTCCCCTGTCTCTCCCAAGCTCAGCAGTAACTCAGCCTCTGCTGTGGAAGTGTTTACTCCTGTTTGAACACTGCTGATATCAAGTCAATAAGGGCAAATACTTGGGTAGCTACCACATGGTGACTGCACTGCTAGGCAGTAGGTGAAGTAAAACAGGTACCAGCAGATCCCAGTTCTTCTTTTAAATAAACTTCTGATTCTTTTGTAGTTCTGCTTTGCAAGACAGTTGTATAAAACCAGTAAACTCCTGGTGCTTGGGTTTGCCTTTTAGTGCTGTTGGCATCCCAACTGCTGTTATGGATAGAAAAAATCCTTTAGCTCTCTAAACAACCCTGGCTGCTGCTGCTGCTGCAGTGTGAGTATGAACTCCAGGGGTAGCCTGGAGCTCATGGAAGAACAAGGCTTCTACCCTCCCAATCCTGTCCTTACCAAGCCTGATAAAAGAGACTTTATCTTGGAAAGAAATTTCTCTGCATGGGTTCTCTTACTTTCTAGTTTGTTCTTGACTATGTAACTGAGCTCGTAGAGTAGGCAGAGCTAAAAATAATTTCATTATTTGCAGATGAAGACGTTGATACATAAGGCATTAGCTAGTTCTGCACCATCACTCTTCAGGCTAAAATTCTCCTTCAACTTCAAGACCTTCTGAGACATGGTTTATCACGTGTCCCTCTGACTGTTGTGTACTGCAATTCTCCCTTTCTCTTCAGTCACCAGGACTGAGGCTTCCACTCTCAAGCTTTGCAACTCATTGCATGTGCACTGTTCCATAATCAGTCTGACAGTGTTTATTTGGAAAATGTTCATTTTGTATCCTTTCCTGGCACCACCAGCAGCTGGGGAAACTTATAGTACATTTCAGCGTGCAGCCCTGAAAAAAATGAGCCTTGCTTTCCATGTTACCGTTGGATAAGAAAGCTGGTGTTCAAGGGACAGCTTTGCACTGGAAAGCAAGATCTGCTGTCACTTCAGTGACTTGGATGTTTCAGAACAGCAGTGACAAAGCTGTGCTGCCTCTAGTAAAGTGTCACAGAAATTCAAGAAGATAAGCACTGGAGAGGTGGTTTAGTTTGATTTTGTTCACGTTAAGGAGCAAACCTGGGTAGACTGCTGTGACTTGGCTGTATCTATGAGCTGGCCTGTGTCAGGTGTGATTCTTCAAGGGTCCAGAGCCTGAAGTGAAACACGGCTCAAAACAATTTGAGACTTGTCATACGCTACATGAGCCAGCTGGCACCTTTATGTCTGTACATAACTTGAGAGGTGGAAATAAGTGGATGAAGAGATGGCATTTGGAGAGCAATCTCTGTTTTCTCCTCAACGGTTTGGAATTTTTATATATTCGCTGTTGGGAATTTTTTTTTAATTCATGTGGACTTTTATTGTAAGCCTATGTCTTCTATAGATGCTAGATGTCTTCTATCTATGTCTTTACAGAAGCAGAATCAAAAGATTCTAAAGCATAGTAATGAACAGATTGTCCCTATAGCTTTTGTTCTTTGTGAATGTTCTCTGAAACAGCAGGCTCTTGTTCCTAATGTTTTTAATGAGTTGGTAAATGCATTAGTTCTGTGGGTTAGAAGAGCACTCTACCATGGAATTACCATCATTTTAGTAGCTTCTCTTTACAAAGCTAAAGAGGTATAGACAAAACTGAGATGACAGACATCAAAGAACAGTGGGATTTTTCTTGCATTTACTCTGTCCTTTTTTTCTTTTTCTTTTCTAAATTGTCTTGATTTTCATGCATAGCTGGTAGCCCTTTTGTTTTTCCTCAGAAATTTAATTAACTGGAGGTAAATTAGCAATTTGTTTTGATAAGTATTAAGTCAGTGGAAAAATCCTCCTCTCCTGATTTTGGGTATGATTCTCTTGATAGACAACTTTCCCCATTGTGGTGTTGCCACAACAATGCTGGCTTGAGCTTGAACCAGACAATGTGTGTTAGGAAGTTTCTGATGAAACTGCAGCATCATGACCGGCTTATCGAATTTGTACTGCTTTAATCTTTAGAAAGCTCAGAGAGCAGTCAGAGGTTTTCTAAAATCTGTATGGTCTTCGTTTAACAGGAAGGTCATGCTGGTCTCTACATCTGAGACACTGCTGTCCATGCTGTGCCTAATGTACAAGTAGTGACCAGCTGACTTCCCAAGACAACAGTCTGGTATCTTCTTATCAGCAAATGCATCACTTAAAAACTAAAATGAACTACTGGAAGATCTTACACAAGAAATAAAGCAGACATGACATGAGCTCCTCTCTGAGCAGCATGTCTGCTTTTTTGGGGTTGCATGTTAGAACTCACAGCTGTGAAGGGCTCTGCTTTCCTGTGATGGTTTAAGTGTTCTATTGGCTGTTTCAGGGTCGAAATCTTGCAGATCTCAGAAGGAGTCAGCCTCGAGGGACTTTCACGCTGAGCACAACGCTGCGATTGGGCAAACAGATTCTGGAATCAATAGAAGCCATTCACTCTGTGGGATTCCTGCATCGTGACATCAAGCCTGTATGTTGTTTTGGAAATTTTCCTTTTGGTTTTATGTCTGTCTGTTCTGCTTGAGTCAATAAAGAAGTCTGAGTATGGGCAGGTCTCAACAGGTACATTTAGGCTTCCTTGCACACTCCCACTGTCTGACATGTTTGGTATTTTCTATAGGTACAGAATAGTAATATAGTGTTGTCCTTCCTTTTAGTGCATAGCACTAACCAGCTTTTATTTGCAGAGGGTGCTCCATGGTGGGTTGGTAGCTGTCAGTCATACTTGCACCAGTCAAGATACCATGATGAAGCAGTCTGGTTCTGAATCGTCCTTTGGAGTCCAGCCAATTATCACTGTAAAAGTTGTTCAGAAAGGAAGTCTTGTTCTGTGACACATCACTTGAATAAATGTTAATTCATGTATTTGACTTAGCTAAATCATGCTCTTAATCCTGTATGAGTGATTGCCAAAAGAATTGGAGCACAGTTTCCCGTGTCAGAAGCACAGTCACATTGTTGGTCATCTGCCTAGGCAAAGCACAGTAATTCCGAGTCTCATTGTAGAAGCCAGTCTTCTTCCTACAGCTCTTTACTACTTGACCTAAACACTTGTTTCTGTGCCATACCTGTGACCAACTTCCTTCTAGCAAACTCATTTGCTCCTTTTAAATTCAGCTGCCTTTGGCTGACTGGATTCAGCTGAAAACCAGTCACTGATGTGATTGGCTACAAATCCTTTAGCAGTCACCCATTATGGTAAAGGATAGAACTTTAGGATTGAGTTTAAAAAAAGGAGCTGCTTTGTTTGCTTGTAATTGGTTTATTTACTAAGAACCAAGCCTGGTGTTTTCTATATGCCTCAATGTTCAGATGGATCTAGGCAATGCAATACAGTAAATGGAAATGCCAGGAGTTAGGGCAGAATAATCTATACTAGCAGCTGAACCATGAACAGAAGCATTTGTCTAGAAGAACTCCAGCCTGTTATGCAAGTCATGGAGTTCTCACTGCAGAACTAGTGGTGTTAAATGTAGCTCTTTCTCAGAGCAGCAGAAATTTAGCTAAGCTAATGCGAATTTTAGCAATTTTGAGACTCCACAGTCTCTCATCTGCAAAGTGAACTTCTTATCAAGGCAGTGATTCTCTAATCATGATATTTAAGGTACATCTTAAAATGAATCTCTTTGACTTGTTTCCACCAGAGGCACGTGGAGCTACACGATGAAATTTTGCTAACAAATGGCCACTCTTACCCAAGCTGCTGGCATCAATTTGACTTTTCTTTCCTTCTTTGTCCAGTCCAACTTTGCCATGGGCCGGTTACCTTCAACATACAGGAAGTGCTACATGTTAGACTTTGGTCTGGCCCGCCAGTACACCAACACTACTGGGGAAGTTCGACCAGTAAGTACATTTCAAGCAGTATTTTTCCATTTCTGCAACTGATTAGGAATGGAAAAGTTTTATGGTTCTGTTTGTTTTGTTGTTGTTGTGTGTGGTCATTATATTGCACTGCATTTTCTGCAAGATGAGAAGCAGCAAGTGACTTCAGCTGAGTTGGGGATCTAAGAAGGGATGATAGATTTTGTCTTAAAAGATGTGTGGCTTTTTTTTTGGTTTTTTTGTTTTTTTTTTTTCCTTTAGGATAATCGTGTTTTCCACAGGCTTGCAATACTTACTGAGTACAATATGGACTAACAAAGAGGGTGAGCCCAGTGTTGGCCATGTAACTTCTGTAGCCCCAGGGGACTGGTCTAGTTCAGTTCTCTGTGGTCTGGGGAAACAGGTTGGTGTATTCTTAAAGCTTTTTGTGAAAAAGTGTGCTGGAAGTTAGAGGCTGACCTGATCTCTGGGGCTGAGCTTACTGTGAGCTGCAGCCTGTAATGCTGTTCTCACCCTTCCTGGCTTTGGTTTTATGTCTACTGCCCCTATCCAGATTTCCTAGCAGGGATATTTCAGTGTGCCTGCCTGGAGGGGAGGTAAGGGCAGGGGGCATGACTTGTGCCATGTAATATGGGTTTTATCTTCAGTTCTTTAACCAGCATGGTGTTATCTGGGGTCACTCATAAGGATGTGTAAAGCTTCAGATACTCTAGGATCTGTCAGAGAATCCTAGATTTATTTCAGAACACAATGCAAGCAGAGTGCTCATACAATATCTCTGTTTATCATCCTAGGCTTGCAGCTTTGGATCTGCACACTTTTTCCACCTGCAAGATAATTGTTGTTCTGGAAAATGTTGATAATGTGCTAGCTAAATACAGATACTCTGTAGTGCAGGGTATGTTTGAGGAGTGGGAAGAAAGCAAAGGCCAGTGAGCAGACTTTGTGTCTTTAGTAAACTAATATAGCTGGGGAGTTTTTATTTACTTTCTTTTTTTTTTTCTTCTTTCATAAGTCTTTTCTTTTTCTCTGTAGTTGGGAGAAGCTCCAAAGGTTGTGATTGCCTCTTATTCTTAGAAAGACACACATTACATACTACTGGACTTCCTTGTCAATGCATTTTAGTTTGGGGATAATCCTTCTCCATATTGCCCTTCACAGAATATAGCCCCACTCCTTTCCTCTTTCTGCAGTCAGAATTCAAGTCCCTTACAGCTTGAAACTGTCATTTGATTTTCTGCAAAATTTCTTAATTTCTTAATGAAATTATTCTTTATGTCTGTATTTCAAGTCCCATTATTTGAACACTGTTCTTTCTTTACAATTAAAGAAATTAATTTTTCCAAATGTCTCTTCTTTTGAATCCTCTATTTTGTTCCTTTTGCACCATAATTTAAAATTACTTCACTTTTAGTTTGCTCCCAGGCCCTGTTTTTTGAAACAGGTCTACATCCAGCCTTTTCCAGGGAAAAGATTGTTCAGCTGTGTCGTGCAAGCTGTGTCCTGCTTGCATTGGTGTGGGTGAGGGGGGCTTTGTGAGAGTGCAGGACTCGGAGAAGGTTTGTCTTCATTCTGCTCAATCTGATGGTTCATTGCTTGCTTGCCACAGATGGGTCTCACAGAAGGATGAATGACATGTGATCTGTTCCTAAAAAGTTACATGCCATCCCCAGAGAAGTGGGAGTGTGCTTTCCTGAAAGTGGTGAAAAGTCTCTATTCATTTGGGATATAGGAGGATCATACAGTGAAGTCTCATATACTTAATGTACCTATTCTCCCACACCACACTTCAGGAGGTCAGGCTTTTTGACAGAAATGATACAGCAAAAAAACACATAAATATTCACTTCAGTGCCTTTTAACATTATGCAATAGTCACTGGGCTCTTTGGTCCTTTTGTGTCCCTGCTGCCTGATACCACTTTGAGTCCCACTTATCAGACCAAGGCATTTGTCTGGAGAAGCACAGAGAGATTGCTGCCCAAGTAATGCACTGAGGATTAGGAAGGAGATGGAGGTGAAGGGTGGTATGAAGGCAAGAGAAAGGAGACATTTTGTGCTGGTTTTGTGTTTGGGTTTTTTTAATAAGAACTTTATCACTTGTTTCACTGAAGAGATTATTTCAAGCCAGTAAGGTAAATTCTTTTTTCTCCATTCTCTTTCCATTCATTTATCCGTGGAGAATAAATTTTTCAGATTTATAGCATAACCATCCTGAGCCTAGTATTTCTATGGTTTGGTTCTGAGGTACAATACACAAGATAGGTGAGGGAAGGGGCTCACTCCCTTTTTTTGGAAGCACGTCTGGATTTTGCTTTCAGTCATATTCAATTTTTTAACAGAAGTTTTCTGCTCACATAGGTTCTCTGTAGTTTCCTACAGTTTCAGAAGCATTGTCATACTTTATGAATAATACCATAAAAGTATCAGCTGTTTTCATATCCTCTGAAATTCACAGCCACAATCTTACTATCACCTTTTCAGAGAAACTCTGAATGACTTTCTAGTAATACAGAAAATGAGCCAGGTCTTTAGGATGCTGTGGATTTGTTGGGTTTTGGGCTTTTTTTTTAACTTACCTCTTGCCTCTTACTTTTTAGAGACTGATTAAAACTTTGAAGTGGGATCATTTCAAGGGCTGTCCCAGCAGCTTTTACGTAGGGAGCTGTTACTCTCCCAAGCCTTTGATGAGTGTTGTGAATTTGAGCTCTATGTCTCTACAGAGGATGGCTACTTGACAGTTCAGCTTGATAGATCAGCATTTGTGAAGTTATGGCCCACTTGACGTAACTAAATCCAGATTTATTCTGAATCTGAATTTATCCTGTGCTTCTAGGAAAACAAAACTGAGCTCCCTTGTATGGGATGCTAATATTAGCACAAATGCTAGTCCTTGGAGAGTAGCTATTGTGGCACAGATTTGCTGTCATAGGAATGGTCTCACCCCTCTACTGCTTGCCCATTACCACATGTTACAAAGTCTGCTGGGCAACAGTCTGCAGGAACTTACATTGCTCTATAAAGACAGAAGATTGTTGGGACCAGAAGGTGTCTAAGGAAGCATCAGCAACCTTTCTTCCTTCTGTTGACAATCAGGGAAGCTCAGCTGTTCTCAACAGTCTCATTATTTGATATTTCTTTGTGGGTTGTAGAAGTCAGGCTTTGATAGTTACTCCTTTGGACAGGCAGAGCAGATGTGCATTGATCATGTAGCCATGTGGTGTCTGTGGTGTGCTGGGAGCTGCTTAGGGCCTGGCTGAAGGCTCTTACTTTGGCTACCAGCAGCATTTCTGGCATTTGCATCACAGCCAACATCCTGGCTAGCAAGGGGGACTCTGGCTATTACAAAAAACAGGACAGACTGCTAGTGGACAAAAAAAAAATTTCAGCGTGTTTTGTTTTCAAACACTTGCAAGGACAAGTTTCTGAACAAGGAACATCCAGGCAGCTTGCCAGGACTGCTAGAGGAGTTGCTGATTTCATACTGCTCCTCCCTGCCTCTCTAAGCCACACTCTCTCCTGTTTAAAAGGTGGCAAATTCTGGTTAGGATCTGTCATCTGTATTCAGCAAGGTATGTTTGACCTGAAATTTTTAATGTCTCAAGGGTGTACTGTCAGTGAGAAATTCACAAAGTATTCCTGGTTCATTAAGCTTAATAACATCTTTTGGTGCTCAAGACCTATGTTTTCTGACAAAAGACAGAGAAAAAATTACTTAGTCACAGTAAACAGGGCCTTCTGCAGGGCTCTGAGTCTCCCAACGTCCCTTTTCTAGGGAATAGATCTTAACTTTGTGCACAGCTATATAGCCTGAATGAGAGATATTTCAATATGCCTGCTCCCATTCTGCCTGTGGCTTAAATACATGGTGTTTGTGGTATTCTGCTGTCAAGTGAGGAGCTCCTGTAGAAGAGGAAGCTTTTGAACCTGAGACATCCAAACTCTGGGTGAGTGATCTAATGCTGGAGAGAAGAATCACACACAGATTCACAGAATGGGTAAAGTTGGAAGGGACCACAGTGGGGCATCTGATCCAGCCTTCCTGCTCAAACAAGGTCATCCTAGAGCTCGTGACACA